>PISW01007141.1:0-95677 GCA_004023785.1 Mungos mungo
GCCACTCCACCTCTACCAGGGCCTGTCACTAGCCAAGCCCGAGCGAAGGAAGGCCTGGAATGGCCCGAGTCTCCCGGCCCTCCCTCCGACCCCCTCTGACCTCGTGTTTCCCTGCAGGCTGGTGGGGGGCCTGGCGTCGGAAAACGTCCGCTGGGCGGAATCGGTGAAGAGCTTCAGAAGCCAGGGGGTCACCCTGTGCGGGGACGTCCTGCTGATCTCCGCCTTCGTCTCCTACGTGGGCTACTTCACCAAGAAGTACCGCAACGAGCTGATGGAGAATTTCTGGATCCCTTACGTGAATAAGTTACAGGTGAGAGGCGGGGCGGCTGTCACCGCTCAGGAAACTCAGGGAGGCCCCTGGCGGGGCCAGACCCAGCCACCCGTCACACTCACTGAGGCTCTGGCCACGGCAAGTGTCAATGCGGCCCAGGGGCACTGGATGACTCAGCCGGGAGAGCATCTGACTCTTGATTTCAGCTCAGGTCATGATCCCAGGGTCGTGGGACTGAGCCCGTGTTGGGCTCCGCAGTGAGTGTGGAGCCTGCTTGGGGTTCTCTCTCTCTCCCTCTCCTTCCCTCCCCCTCCCCCGCCCACTGGCTCACACGTGCACCTGCTTGTGCCCTCTCTGTGAAATTTCTCACTGAAATAAACCTGGCCCAGTTTGGTCAATGCTGCCGCCCTTCCTGGTGGGTCCCCAGGAGCTCTGTGGGGGCGCCAGCAAGTGGCTGTCTTCCAGATGACACAGCTCATCCATGGTCTAACCACAGACCCACCTTGTCACTTGGAGAGCCATTTCCCATGGAGCTATCAGGCCCCATCAGCCCTTCTGAGAACTAGTGCTCCCTCCGCCCGGCAGGTCCCCATCCCCATCACGGAAGGTCTGGACCCCTTGAGCCTGCTGACGGACGACGCCGACGTGGCCACTTGGAACAACCAGGGTCTCCCCAGTGACCGCATGTCCACCGAGAACGCCACCATCCTGTGCAACACGGAGCGCTGGCCCCTCATCGTGGATGCCCAGCTGCAAGGGGTCAAGTGGATCAAAAACAAATACGGCAGCGAGCTGAAAGCCATCCGCCTGGGACAGAAGAGGTGCAGGGGGGGCTAGAGGAGGGGAGCGGGCTGGGCCCCTGTGCTGGAAACACACCTAAGGGGTTTGGTCCTCGTTCAACGTCTGGGTGGGTCTTTTTTTTTTTAATGTTTTTATTTATTATTGAGACAGAAACAGAGCATGAGTCGGGGAGAGGCGGAGAGAGAGGGAGACACAGAATCTGAAGCAGGCTCCAGGCTCCAGGCTCTGAGCTAGCTGTCAGCACAGAGCCCGATACAGGGCTTGAACCCACGAACCATGAGATCATGACCTGAGCCGAAGTCGGATGCTCAACCGACTGAGCCACCCAGGCGCCCTGGGTGGATCTTTAAATACAGAGGCTGGCCCATGGCTGGATTTGTTTTCCAATATCTGGTCTTGGGGAAGAGCGGCAAGAGTGAAGAAGTACCCTGGGGGCTCCCTTCTCTTCCCCTCTGTGCCCGCGGCAACCACGGCAGGGAGTGCTCCCTGGGCTCCGGCCGGGCTGAGTCCCACCCGGCCGCGTGCTGGCCCAAGAGGCTTTGGGCCGGTCATTTTCTCATTTCTCAGCTCTGGCAGGGCTGGTCTCCTTGTCACTAAGGCCACCCCACGTGCCTTCCTGGAGCACGGGGGACCCGGGGCCACACGTAGAGAGCTGTGCTCCCGTTGGCCCCTCCGAGGGACGCACACAGGGGAAGGCTGGGCGTGCAGGGACGAACTGCCGGCCTTCTCTTGCTGAGCTGTCCCAGGGGCACCCAGCACACTGAGCACTGCCCCCCCCCCCGCATTAAATGGTCCCCGTGTCATCCCACAGCTACCTGGACATCATCGAGCGGGCCATTTCCGAAGGGGACACCTTGCTCATCGAGAACATCGGCGAAACCGTGGACCCCGTGCTGGACCCGCTGCTGGGCAGGAACACCATTAAAAAGGGAAAGTGAGTTCCCGACGCGCACGGGCCACAGCCCTCCGTGGCTGCGGCCTCCGGCGGAGGAAGCGCCGGGAAGGTCCTGCGCCGTCCTGCTGGGCACAGGTGGGAGGTGCACCTGCTGGGAGGTGCGGGCGGCCGCAGTCCTCCGTGGCCACGCTTCTCTTCTGTTTTTACGCATCGTATAAACCTGGAGCCCATAGGGCTGTTTTTTGTTTTCTTATTCGGGTGAAATCTACCTAACATAAAATCAGCCATTTCATTTTATTTTATTCACCTTTATTTTTGAGAGAGACACAGCACCAATGGGGAGGGGGAGGGGCAGAGAGAGGAGGAGACACAGGATCCGAAGCAGGCTCCAGGCTCTGAGCTGTCAGCACAGAACCCATCATGGGGCTCGAACTCACAAAGCGCGAGATCATGACCTGAGCCAAGATCAGATGCTCATCTGACTGAGCCACCCAGGTGCCCCGAATCAGCCATTTTTTAAGTGAACAGTTCAGTGGCACTTGGTGCATTCACAATGCCGTGCGCGCCTCACCCCTGTCTGGTCCCAAAACACCCCCATGTCCCCGGCTGGAAGCTGTCACTCCCTGTTCCCCCCGCCCGCCAGACCCTGGCACCCGCCGTGTGCCCTCCACCTCCACCTCCGTGGGCTTCACGTACAGGGAGTCGCACGACACGGGCTCTTCCATGTCCAGCTGCTTCCCCTAAGTCTTCAAGGCTCGTCTGTGTGTCGCTGGGCGATGCACTGAGCTGGCGTTCCTTTTCTAATATGAAAAATATTCGGGGCGCCTGGGTGGCTCCGTCGGAGTCTCTCTCTCTCAGAAATAAACATTAAAAATTTTTGCATTAAATCAACTTCTAAAACATAACCCTCAAAGGTGGTGGGAGCCCGCTTTCAATGCAGGGGTGTGAGCTGAAGCCCAGGACAGGTAACGAATAAGTTTGCGGCTGTCCTGGCCTCTGAGGGCTTGGCATGAGCGGCGCTACCCACGAGGTGAAGTTCACGGCCCCCAGAGCAGTGAGCTCAAGCAGGAAGGAGAGTAGAGTGGGGAGCAGAGGAGAGATCGCCCCACAGCGCATCAGCAGACCCAGGCTCTGGCCTTGGCCCCTCTCGGACTCCCTGCCCCCGCCCCGGGGAGCTTCCAAAATGTACTGATGGTCTGAATTGGGACGTCAGCGTCCTGGTGTTGGTGGCTCCAGGGTGGGGCCCAGGCGGAGTAGCTCTGGGCCAGCTCCCGGGTGAGTGTGATACATCACTGGAGTTGACCAAGCCCTGCTATCTGCTATGAAGATCAGAACAGCCTGAGAGAGAGCAGGTGCCCCTTCTAGAAGGTCCTGGCCACAGGCCAGAGTAGGAAAGACTGGAACAGGAAGAGACACAGCCCTTTCCGGGTGACCAGAGAAGGGTTCACGGTGGCAGTGAGGCCCAGGGCAGGGGGCAGGGGGGCTGCCAGGCTGCTGTGGAAGGCGGTCTCTGTTGGCGACACTGCCGCCGGAGCCCCTCTAACCTGCCCCCCCCTCCGCGACGGCCAGGTTCATTAAGATCGGCGACAAGGAGGTGGAGTATCACCCCAAGTTCCGCCTCATCCTGCACACCAAGTACTTCAACCCGCACTACAAGCCCGAGATGCAAGCCCAGTGCACCCTCATCAACTTCCTGGTCACCAGGGACGGGCTCGAGGACCAGCTCCTGGCCGCCGTGGTGGCCAAGGAGCGCCCGGATCTCGAGCAGCTGAAGGTACCGGGTCTGACGTCAGCCCCACGTGGCGCGGGGCGGGCTGACCCGTCCCCGCGAGGTCCCGCGACCCAGCGGCGGCCACCCCTGTGCGTCTCTCTGGAGGGGCCCCAGCCTGTCACACCGACAGTGGTCTGTCTGCCTCCTCGGCAGCCTCCCAAACAGAATTCCAGACCAAACGACAAGTTCACTGACCAAAGAGGAGCCTCCGTGGGGCCCAGACGGCCCCAGGCGCCTAACTGCCGCCCCACCAGCAGGGCCTCCACGGCGGGACGCGGGCGGTCCCAGGCCCCCGCTCCCTGGCCACACACGGCTTCCCAGAACCGGCTCGGGCTTGTCCCGTCCGCGCTGGGGCCTTCGTTGAGATGTGGGGGCCGGGCCGGCCGACAACTGATCCCCCCTACCCCCCCCCCAATCTGTCCCTCCTGCAGGCCAACCTCACCAAGTCTCAAAATGAATTCAAGATTGTTCTGAAAGAGCTGGAAGACTCCCTGCTGGCCCGTCTGTCGGCCGCGTCGGGGGACTTCCTGGGGGACACGGCCTTGGTGGAGAACCTGGAGACCACCAAACACACGGCCAGTGAGATCGAGGAGAAGGTGCGCGCGCGCGGCCGGCCGGCCGGCCACGGAGAGGAGAAGCCGCGGTCCCACGCGTGCCCTGGCGCCCGGGGCAGACAGCAGCATGCCAGCTGCCGGCTGAGGGTCCCCCAGACAGGGGAAGGGCCCACTGCCCACCGGCGCCATCCGCCTGCGGTCCCACTCAAGCCCCGTTTGTTTTCAGGTGAAAGAGGCCAAAATCACAGAGGCCAAAATCAACGAGGCCAGAGAGAACTACCGGCCGGCCGCCGAGAGGGCGTCCCTGCTCTACTTCATTCTCAACGACCTCAACAAGATCAACCCCATCTATCAGTTCTCGCTCAAGGTGTTTGGAGGGGGGGGTGCTGGTGTGGACAGAGTGCCCTCCACCGGCCGTCAGGAGGACAGCCGGGCTCCAGGCTGCAGACGGGGTGGGACGAGGGAGCCAGGGCGTGGGATCGGACCCCCACCCACCGCGGAAATAAACCGGAGCCCCCACAGGGAGCACCGGGCGGCCTCAGAGCCCAGCCCCACGAGCGCGCCCCTCCCCCAGGCCTTCAACGTGGTGTTCGAGAAAGCCATCCAGAAGACCGCCCCGGCCGAGGAGGTGAAGCAGCGGGTGATCAACCTGACGGACGAGATCACCTACTCCGTCTACATGTACACGGCCCGCGGGCTCTTTGAGCGGGACAAGCTCATCTTCCTGGCCCAGGTGGCCTTCCAGGCAAGTGTGGCCGCCCTGCTCGAAGCGCGCTCCGCCCCGCAGGTGTCCGGGTGCTGGCGTTTGTTCAGGTCCCTGCGGGGGACCCGCTTGGGACTCCGTCGACACCGGGGGCGGTCATAGGCGCCGACACTGAGGGGAGGTCCGTTGAAGAGAATTCTACAAACGTCTATTACGTTTACGTAATGTCGACGGAGCAGTCCCGCGCCAGCGAGCGGCGAACCAGCGTGGACGCCCAATTCCGTCTCCATAAGGAAGTAAAGCTACTGAATCCTCTACATACGGACAGACCCGCTGAAACCGTTCTGATTTGTGTTCCATTAAGTGAATCAAGCAGGCCCTCCGCCGTCTGGCTCACGGTCTCAGAAGTATAGCAGAGCACAGGAATTTCTAGATTGCTTCCAGAAGCCTGCTTCCCATCCAAACTCCAACTGTGGCTTAGGGTCCAGACCAAGGAGGTTGTCCTGATCTGTGTGAGTCCTGAGCGCCCAGCGTCAGTTTTCTCCCCGCGGAGGGGGCGGCGGGACTTGGTGGTCCCCCTAAGTTTCCAAAGAAATTGTTATTTTGAACAAGAGAGAGAAAGAAAAAGAGAGTCGGACTCGGGCGAAACTCTGTGGCGTCAGAGAGGAGCTGCGCGGGCACCTGTCTGCGGCGCTGCAGGGACCGTGGCCCCGGGGTCCCCTGCCGGATGGAGCGGGCCAAGCCCCTTCTCAAGGGGCTGAGACCGGCCTGCTGGGCCCAAGAGAGCTGCTGTGCACGGGCGATGAGACAGAACAGGACCCAGAAAATCCCCCAGAAAATGCTTATGCCCCGAAGATTCGTGGCAGCTCTGGGGTGATCGCCACAAGGCGGACGAGGCCCAAACGTCCATTCAAGGATGAGCAGATAAACCAAACTTGGTGGCTACAACGTGGAGGACAGAGTGAGGGAAGATGGACAGGGGAGGCCACATCTGCAGGGCTCCACAGAGCAGGCAGATCCAGACAGAGCGCCCACTCCGGGGCTGCCAGTGGCCAGGGGAGGGGCGGGCTGTGCACAGGGCCTGGGGTTCCCTTTGAGGGGAAGAAAAAGCTCTGGTGTTAGATAGCGGTGATACGATTTTACTAAAACGTTATACTTTAGTAGGGGTGAGACTATACATTTTGTGTCTGGTGTATTTTACCACAATTAAAAAAAGACACAAATCAAGGTGAATAGAAAGTCTTGCCGGACCCAGAGGACAGAAGGCGCTCGCCCCCCTCCCAGCCTAGCAGACCAGGGGTGTGAGCTCCTCAGCCTGCCCTGTGCCGGTCCATCCCTCCGGACCGAGGTCCCAGGCGCTCCTGCCAGGGGCTGGCAGCCTCCCTGCCCCACTGTTGTGGGGTGACATCTGAGCGGCCCCCATGCCCCCCCAGGTCCTGTCCATGAAGAAAGAGCTGAACCCGGTCGAGCTGGATTTCCTCCTGCGGTTCCCTTTCAAGGCCGGGGTCCTGTCGCCGGTGGACTTCCTGCAGCACCAGGGATGGGGCGGCATCAAGGTGGGTGTGCGGGCTCCGACCCTGCGACCCCTCCCTGCCGCAAGGCCCCTGGAGTGGAGGTCACCCTGGGAACCGTGGGGGAGGGGCGGGACCCCAGAGATGGGGCCGGGTGTGGAGGGCTGCCTGCTGGCTCGCAGGAAACTCTACTTTCCTGTCTGAACCGGCCCCTGAGCCATGGGCAGCCCGTCCACCACCGCCCCCACCTCTGAGTGCCAAGTGTCAAGGGAGCGCCTCCAATTCCAGGCACATGCACTGGGGGCCCTGGTGTCTCTGTTCAGAAGACCTGAAGAACGGGGCGGGGGGGGGGGGTCCCCTGCGGTGGGAGCGGCGCCCCTGTCCCACAGTCCTCTGGGGGGCCGGCCCCGGGTCATGTGCCTCCGATGTTCAATCCGGGGCTCCGCACTGGGGGAGCGGGGGGACGTAGCTGAAAGGCCGCCTGCCCCCAGGCCCTGTCGGAGATGGATGAGTTCAAGAACCTGGACAGCGACATCGAAGGGTCCGCCAAGCGGTGGAAGAAGCTGGTGGAGTCAGAAGCCCCGGAGAAGGAGATCTTCCCCAAGGAGTGGAAGAACAAAACGGCGCTGCAGAAGCTGTGCGTGCTGAGATGCTTGCGGCCCGACCGCATGACCTACGCAGTCAGGTGGGCGTGGCACTCGGGAGGGGCGGTGCCTGGTGGCGGAGGGAGGGGCTGCCTGTGGCCCCGCCCCTCGCCCCTGCCGCCGGGGTCGGGACCCTGCCCGCTGGCTCTGGGCTCCTTCTCCCGCTAGCCTGAGGGACAAGTGATGCGAAAACAGGACACCCCACCCGAGCCCTCAAGATTCTTCAAGGTGTAGGCGTTAATGACTCTGAGGCCACACAGAGTCCTTTAAAAATGAAAAATCCAGTGGGAACAGGGGTGCCTGAGTGGCCCAGTCGGTTTATCTTAAGCTCAGGTCATGATCTCATGGTTGCTGAGTTCAAGCCCTGCGTCGGGCTCTGTGCTGACAGCTGGGAGCCTGGAGCTGCTTCAGAGTCTGTATCTCCCTCTTTCTCTCTGCCCCTCCCCCACTCACACTCTGTCTTTCTCTCAAAAATAAGTAAATAAACATTAAAAAAATTTTTTTAATAAAATGCAATAGGAACAAACAAAACCGTGACAAAGCCATCAGCACCTCAAGATTTTCATGGCCTCAGTGGCTAAATTTAAGCTCAATCTTTCCATCAGTTTTGGTTCCTTTGCAGAAAGAACTGTTCTAATTTTGTGAATAATTTCTCTGCTCCCGACACCTCTGCATCACCTAGCACCACCTCCAGAGGTGACACCTGAGATGTCCCATCCACCTGCCCCTGGAGCAGAGAGGACTCCTGCCGACCAGGGCTACCTCGGAGCTCGGAGACGCCACCGGAAGGAGGGGGGACGGGGCGGACGAGGATCCAAGCTCAGCGCCCGTTCTCCCACGTGACACAATATGGAGTCTTTGCCTTTTCCCTGCCCTAGCAGCCAGAAAGCAGCCAGAGTCCCCAAGGATGCCTGTGTCCCTAACACAACGCCCCCTGACGAAGCAGTGGCCCCAGCTCTGCCACGGGTTGTCCACAGATGTTTCGGTTTTGCTCTGTTTGCTGGGGGCTCACGAGAACTCACTCCCTTTCCGGCTGGAAGAAGTTGGGACAAAGTCTGGGAAAGTCAGGGTGAAGGATGGACACCTGGCCAGCAGAGCGGGGCCTCGGCCCGCCTGGGGGAGTGCAGCGCGTGTGGGTGTCCCGGCCGGCTGCCCCCAGAGCGCTGGGGTGCGTCACCACCTGGACGGCCTGGGCGGCCCCCAAGCACCAGGTGAGGCCACACCCCGCTCTGACATTTCTGCCGTGTCGAGGAAGCGGATTCAGCTCCCGGATGACAGAGGAGCAGGGCAGCTTAAAAGCAGGGGAGTTCAAGTCTGCGGCAAGTATCAGCAGCAAACACTCATCGAGGGGGTACTGTGCCCGGTGGCCCGAGGCTCGCTGCCCCGAGAGGGTGGCACCTGGGGATGGGGTGCTGGCAAACGCCTCTCCCAGCGAAGGCCCGGTTTGCAGCAGTTTCTGTGGTGTGGCGGCTCCAGCGTGGCTGCCGTGGCTGGGAGCGAACCCCTGCACGCCTCTGCCAAGGGCTCGGTGCCCAGGGGGGCAGAGCCCCCCGCCCTGCCCCCGCCCGAGCCAGTGCGCGCCGTTCATCGCTCGTCCATCAGCAGAGAATGACCATGTGACCTGGTCACGTCCTTCGTAACAGTGATTTAGTGGCATCCCAGCCTACATCCCGAAGTCCTTTCCGGACGAGGACCCTAGCATCCACATTCCCAGGCCACTCAAAGGCCGGAATTGAGTACGACTGGAGGCTTTTGGGAGGTGTGGCTCTCCCCCCCGCCCCCATCCCGGCCGGGAGCCAGCGTCAGTTTGGGGAAACTGTTTAGAAGCCTGCGAAGGCCAGAGCAGGAGGTGAACACCGATAAGAGTGTCCCCAGAAGGTCCCGAGGCTCTGAGGCTCCCCGCGGAGTCAGAGGGCGTGGGGTGGCCTCCAAGTGAGCAGGCCACCAACAGGCCACCTGACAGTCCTCCGACATGAGGGCAGAGCGTCGGGATGGCCGGCTGCTGGAGAGCGAGCACCTCCTGTCCCGTGGTTCTTCCAGAGACCGGCCTGCTGCTTCTAAACCCACCGAACCTTCGCATTTCAGCTCCTGTGACTCATTCAGAATACAGGAAGCTCAGCCTTCGGTGATGGAGGGGGAGGGGCAGAGCGCAATCCGAAGGTCACCCCAAAGAACCCCAGATCTCCCATGAGAGGGGCCTCAATTGACCCCAGACTTCTGAGGGTCAAGAAAGACAGTTTGGGGCTTGAGACAAAGAGATGCTTCTGTAAAGAGAGGCATTGATGGAAATTGCTTTTTTTTTCCCCCCTGTGATTTTTTTTCTAATGAACCATGTTCTGTGGTCCTCACCAAAATGGCTACATGAACTTCCTTCCTCCTCAAACGCCGGTCGGAGGACCACCAGGATGCAGAGCCCCATCTCTGTTCTCCCTCTTGACACCCTTGCTACAGCAGATGAGCGCCTGACCCGACCCCTTGGGGGGCACGGAGGGCTCGAAGGACCCAGGGGCCCCTGGCACCGGGGCATGCTCACCTGTAATGCCCTGGGCTTGTGTTTCCCCCTGAGGTGACCTGGGAGGCTCTGAAAACAAGGTGGCAGGAGACCGCCTCTCACCTGCTTACACACAGGCCTCTCCAGAAAAACGCACCTTGCGGGGCCCGGCAGGGATGGGGTAGACCTGCTCCCCCTCCACACCTTCCCCCTGCAAAGAGGAAAGCCCCCAGAAGGACTGCCTTCCAGCCGGAGACGTGCCCTGCCTACAAAAGCGCACCAAGAAACGGCCCTTCTGTCCCCCCGGCCTCCGGGTCTGACCGATGCATCCCCCTCAGGAACTTCGTGGAGGAGAAGATGGGCAGCAAGTTCGTGGAGGGTCGGAGCGTCGAGTTTTCCAAGTCCTACGAGGAGAGCAGCCCCTCCACGCCCATCTTCTTCATCCTTTCCCCGGGCGTCGACCCCCTGAAAGACGTGGAAGCCCTGGGTGAGTGTGGCCGGGGGGCAGGGGGGGGCACAGAAGGGGGCAGCCTTGTCACTGGTCGTCAGGAAATGCCCCTCAAAACCACAGGGAGGTACCACAGATTAGGATAGCTCACAGAACATGATGGGCCTTGGAGGGCGAAGGAGAAACGGGAGCCCCCGGCGTGGGTGGTGGGGCCGCGAGAAGGCGCAGGCGCCCTGTGACCCAGCGACTCCCCGGCTGGTCTGCGCCCCGAGAACAAAACAAACAGGCGTCCAAGCAGGTACTCCGTGGGGCTGTTGGCTCACAGCCGCCAAAAGGCAGGTACAGCCCGGTGTCCATCAGCTACGGAATGGTTCACCCCAGTGTGGTAGATCCATTTGATAGGCTGGCGCTCAGCCACAAAAACACGATAAAGTGTCCATACACGCGACAGGCCCGGAGCTAGAAAGCACTGGATCAGGAGGAATCCAGGCCAGGCACAAAGGCCCCGTTTATGCGGCTCCGCTTATCTGAAATATCCGGAATAGGTAAATCCAGAGACAGAAGGCTGATGTGGTGGCCGGGGGTGGGGGGGGCTGGGGCATTCTTCTGGGGTGATAAAAACGTTCTGGAACCGGACGGATGGTTGCACAACATGGCGAACATTAAATGTCACTGAACCGTACGCTTGAAGACAGTTCTCACATGGGTCAACTTGACGTCCTGTGTTTCACCACAATAGAGAACAGAGCGGGGAGCGTGTGGAATCCCCAGCCAGGTGGCAGAGCCTCGGCCGTTGTCAGCGGCCCCATGTTCTCCGTTTTCCTTCCTTCAGGGAAGAGACTGGGATTCACCATAGACAACGGGAAACTCCACAACGTGTCCCTGGGGCAGGGACAAGAGGTGGTGGCCGAGAATGCCCTGGATGTGGCGGCGGAGATGGGACACTGGGTCATTCTGCAGGTATGGAGGTGCCCTTCTGGCCCTGGGGCTCCCCGCCTAGAGAGGGCCGCGGGGACGGGCCTGAAGGCTCGAAAGAGAGCAGGTCCTGGGCTTGGCGCCCACGACCGTGGGAGGGGGCAGGCGGTGCCCCCAGCAGGTCCATCTGCCTGGCCAGCGGGGTGGGGAGGCGGTCAGGACCACCTCCCTCGGTGAGGATGCTGTGCTGCCGGTTAGGCCCAAGGACCCCTGAAGAGATGCGGTTCACAAAACAAAACTTCCTCCTCCCCCCCTCTTCCCCCTCTTCCCCCTCTTCCCCTCCTCCTCGCTTGGGTAAAGCAATAGTGGCCTGGGGGACATTCTGTCCACATTTTTGGGCCCAGCAGCCTCCCCACACCCTCTCCTGTGCCCCCACCAGCACCTCCAGGCCTGATCCCCAGCCCCCAGGGCTGCAGGGCCAGCCTGGTTCCATGTGGAGACCCCAGCTTCAGGCCATTCCTTTTTACCCAAACCCCTCAGGGGAGGGGTGGGGACCCTAAATCCAGCCTTGGGGGGTGGGGGAGGGTGCGGGAAGGACTCCCCGTTCGGCTGGAGGTCTTGAACTACCGAGCACAAGAACAGACTCCGAGGCCTCAGCCTCGAAGCTGAAATTCCCCAGCATGCCCGGCGCCCGGGGAAGGGGGGACGCGGGGTCGGTGGGGGGAGGGGCGTGGGGGCGCTGAGCCCCAGCCTCGGCCACAGAACATCCACCTGGTGGCGCGGTGGCTGAGCACGCTGGACAAGAAGGTGGAGCGGTACAGCGCGGGCAGCCACGAGGCCTACCGCGTGTTCATCAGCGCCGAGCCCGCCCCCAGCCCCGAGTCCCACATCATCCCCCAGGGCATCTTGGAAAACGCCATCAAGATCACCAACGAGCCGCCCACAGGCATGCACGCCAACCTGCACAAGGCTCTGGACCTCTTCACTCAGGTGAGGCGGCTTCCCCTCTGGTGCCCCCCCCCGCCCCGCCCAGCACCCCCACGCCCCCAGCCCCGGCCCCAGTCCCGCCCCCCCACAGCCCCAGCTTGGAGCAGCCCTCAGGGCGCAGGCAAAAAGGCACCTCCGGCCTGTGCCACCCCAGCACACACCTCGCACCACAAAACCAACGTATTCGTGCAAAACTGAGTAGAACGCACATCATGTGAAATGCATCCAAATTACACCTGTACAAACCAGAAATGCATATGTGGAACCCGTTTCATGTCCTGCGAGTCAGCAGGTCACCTCGGGAAGGGGCCCGGCTCCCGGTGGTTTGCTGGGGGCTGCGGTGCCCCCCCCAGCCCCTGCCCCGGGCCCTGCTCTGGCTCAGGAGGCAGCAGAAGAGGATGGCCCTCACTGGCTGTGGCTGCCAGGCCACCCCCCCACCCACCCATCCCCAGGGCCCCCTCCTGCCTCCTGAGTCCCCGTGATACCTGCTCGTAGCTGCCCCCGCATCCAGGCCCCTGTCCGCAAGCCCCTAGCTTGGCCTCATCTGTTCTGCTCCAGAACTTGCCGGGTGCGCACACTTGGTCTCCCCAGTGGGGTCTGAGGCCTTTTTAAGGGAGATGCCGGTGTTGTCCGAGAACACCTGCGAAGACCCAGTTCGGAGACGCTGTGCGGAGAACGCAGGGCCAGCCCGTTCCCAGAGTCTGGGCGAGCGGCCGCCTGCACCTGAGGGGGGCGCTGCTGCAGGGGGACGGGGCTTCTCATTGAAGGAATCCGGAAATGTCCCGAGTTTGGGAATATTTTATTAAGCAGTTTGATCTGACTTAATACTTCGGTGATAGAACCGCATTTCTGGAAGACAGAGCACAAGAAAGCATGCTCTCCTCCAGCCCCTGTGGGCAGGGGCCTCGGGCAGCGGGCTCCCCCCCTGCCCTGCCCCTCCCGCCCCCGGCAGGCTGCTGGTGGAGGGGGCCTCGGGTCCCAGCCAAGGTGCCTGTGCCCGCCGGCAGGACACCCTGGAGATGTGCTCCAAGGAGATCGAGTTCAAGTGCATCCTCTTCGCCCTGTGCTACTTCCACGCCGTGGTGGCTGAGAGGCGCAAGTTCGGGGCCCAGGGCTGGAACAGGTCATACCCCTTCAACAACGGGGACCTCACCATCTCCATCAACGTGCTGTACAACTACCTGGAGGCCAACAACAAGGTAAGGGCGAGCGGGGTGCTCCAGCACACGTCACAGGGAGCTCCTAAGTCAAAGACAACCTGCCCCGTGACCCTGCCAGGCTGATAGGACGATGGTCCCCCCAGGCCCTGGCCGCCGCCCCCGCAGCACCTGTCAGCCGTCTGGCCATTTTCCCACTGGTTAGGGGACCTGCCCAGAAGTCCCGGGCTAGGAGGAGCGGACGAGGGACCTCCCCGGGGTGCAGTCAGTGTCTGGGGACAGAACCTAGGTCTGTCCTAGAGGGAGAGCCAAAAAAATCTCCCTGGGTAACAAGACCACTGCTTTCGTTATCCTGAAAACGGAAATAAACGTGTGCAGCGATCTGCAGGCCGCCCCGCCGCCCCGGTCCCTCCAGGAGTCTGGTTCAGAGTCTGGGGCGACCCGGCACCCCTGCTGTGACCCCCCAGGAGAGGCAGGCACCTGCGTACCCCACAGGCCGTGCCTCCCCCGAACCAGCAGAGACAAGACTGGGATACAGCGCAGGGGTGGGAGACAGGGGGCAGGACCAGGCAGCACCCCTCCTGAGGCCCCAGAGGCCAGGTCACAAGCAAAGCCCAGCTCTGCCCTTAACCAGGCACCTGGCTTCACGCTTTGGGGATTAACCCCGGGAAGAGCCCCCACCCAGCTTGGGGCACATCCTGGGCTGCCCGTCCGATTTCTACTGTTTCCCCCCAGCCGAAAAAAACCCTCAAGATGTGGGCAGAGGGAGGCCAGGGCCAGGGCAGGAAGGCACGCATAGCCCAGCAGGCCCACAGGCAGCCCCAGGTCTGCCAAGGGGCCGCCTGTGAGGCCCTCTGGTGGCCTCTGAGGGCAGACCCCGCTGCTGGCCTGGCCCTGACCGCACACGACGGCCCTCAGCACGGCCACCGCCCGAGTCGGAGCGCAGCGTGTTGCTTGCTGGCTTAGTTCCTGGTGAAGCCCAGCCTCGGGGGCGGGGGGGGGGGGGGGGGGGGGGGGGGGGGGGGGGGGGGGGGGGGGGGAGCAGAAGGGGCCAGCAGCCAGCCATCCGGGGGGAGGGCAAGGCTGTCGCCTCCTGCAGGTCGGGAGGCCTGGAGTGCTGCCGGCTCACGTCACCAGAAACAGGGTCAGAGCTGAAGGCCCGCAGCTGCCTTCCGACACGCACAAGCGAGCACATGCCAGGAAGCCCTGCGACGGAGCGTCCCCACCACGCTGCACGTCGGTCAGAGACGCTCTCCAGGGAGGCTCGCGGGGGAGCAATCGCCTTGCTCGGGCATCTAGACCCTTGTCCCGTTGTCTGCCCACACGCGGAAACCAAGGTGGGCAGAAACGGCTCCAGGACGCAGGCCCCGGGCTCCAGCGAGCAGCGGACGGCGGTGAAGGACCCACACGGGCACGCGAGTCCCGCCAGGCTGACCTGGCGTGACCTCCCCCTCTGTCGTTCGGTAACGGCCTGTGACGAAGTCCATGCCCCACGGTTGTGTCCCCCCAGCTCTGAGCAGTCACCACGGGCTCCGCACACGACTCCGGCAGGCTCAGGGAGCCGCTGGGCACCGCCTCCGACGCGCACTCCTCCGGGACAGAGTGGCCGGTCCCCCGGCCCCCGCCCCGCGGGGACGGACAGGAGGCAGACCGTGGGGGCCGGGGGTGCAGGGGCCTGTCTCCAGCCCTGCCTCCCAGAACAGACCAGCAAAATGCAGAAAACGCAGCTCAGCACGTTCCCCGATGGCCAGGCAGGGCACAAACTGTCGGGCACAGAACGACAATTTAAGGATGTGAAGGTTTTGAGCGAAAGTCGGGAGACCACATCCAACAGCTGCTCGATCCGTCGGCAGCTCTTAACCAGCCCCGTCCGGAGGCGGCGGCGGCGAGGCGGATCCGCGGGTGTGCTGTGAGCACTGAGGGTGCGGGAACACCGCGCTCGCCCCTCGTCTGAAGCTGCTCGCTGCTGGGGGGACAGTCGTGTCCCGTGGCTGCCGGCGCATCTGAACTGACACGTGGGGCTCCCGTGTGGACCCCACCAAGGGAGCTCCGTGTGCGTGAGGACCAGCATCGGGCTTGCGCCTGGAAGCCAGAGCTCACCCGCTGGCTTCCCGGAGGAGGCAGCCTCTGAGCTGGGTTGGGAAGTCGGGCATCGCCTCGGCGAGTGGCGGCAGAGAGGAGCGTTCTGGGCTGAGTGCCAGGTCAGACGCCCCGCTCTGGGCGGGTAAGCCCTGCCCCGTCCGCCCCTCGTTGGAGCTCCCGGGCTGCACAGCCCTGCGGGGCACACGCAGCGAGAGGGGGCGACAAGCCAGGACACTCCGTGCCAGGCAAGCCCAGCGGGTGGGACGGAAGACCCGGCGGACGGACGCACTGCATGGCCTGACGGGCCGACAGAAACGGCGCCTGCGCGTCCACACCCAGTCAGCGCGGAATTAAACCGCTCTGGTCAGGTGGCCAGTGTGCGGAGGCACGGGTGGCGGCACTCGTCGGGGTGCCTGCAGGGCGCCTCGGGGCCGGGGGTCCTGGGACACCGAGGCCAGGCTGCGGGCAGAGGGGAGGGGCTGGGCAGCCCTTGCCAGAGGAGAAGGCAGGACACCGCCGAGCGGGGGCTGGCCACGGGGCCGGACACGGGAGGACAGGGGGAGGCGGGCGAGGCAGGGGCAGGGTGACGGGAGGAGTCGGCCCTCACCTCCCGCTGTCGGCTGCCCGTGGGTTCTTGCCGGCCCCGACGGGCGGGGTGGGGGGGGCACATCCCCTGACCGGCTCCGTCCTCCCCGAGGTGCCCTGGGACGACCTGCGCTACCTGTTCGGGGAGATCATGTACGGCGGCCACATCACGGACGACTGGGACCGGCGGCTCTGCAGGACATACCTGGCCGAGTACGTCCGCGCCGAGATGCTGGAAGGCGAGACCATGCTGGCCCCGGGCTTCCCGATCCCCCCCAACCTGGACTACAAGGTGAGGGGGGCCCCTGCTCGGGGACACGCGCTCCCCTGTGACGCCACGGGGGCAAAGGGCAATGCCGTCCTGGCCAGCTCTGGGGACGGCCCTGCGTCACACACGGAGCACTGGGAATTGAACAAGAAGCCAGGACAGCTGCAAACGCAGCCTTGGGGGCAGGGGCGGGGGAGGGGGAGCAGGAGTTGGAGAACCAGTGGGGTCCGCAGAGGGGGTGAGGCGTGGGTGGAATGTTCTGGTCAGAAAGGCTCCGTCAAGGGCGGCCACGGGTCCCTTGGCAGCCTGCTCACCTGCCCCCTGCAGGGTTATCACGAGCACATCGACGAGAACCTGCCCCCTGAGAGTCCCTACCTGTACGGCCTGCACCCCAACGCAGAGATCGGCTTTCTGACAGTTACCTCGGAGAAGCTGTTCCGGACGGTCCTGGAAATGCAGCCCAAAGAGACCGACTCAGGAGCAGGCACCGGAGTGTCTCGGGAGGAGAAGGCAGGAGACTCGGCCCCGGGCCAGTGGCAGAGAAGGGGCGGGGCCCGGAACCGGGGGTAGAAAAGTGGGGCCCCAGTGGGGACGGCTCCTGGGTGGCCTCCCTCCCCACTGCCTCCTCCGTGGCCGAGCTGGCCCGGGAGAGGGGAGCGGGGGGAGGGGGGGGCTCACCAGTCCCCTGCTGTGAGCTCATCAGACCACGGGGGGCGCACCCCAGTAACACAGAACCCCGACAGCGTGAGACCCCTCCACGCACTCCCACTCGCCTGGGCCACCCTGCCATCTCGTGCACAACCAGCACCTTGACACTGTTTAGTGGATTCTGGATGAACTCTACTAACGGCCAGCAAAGTCGTGGGCTTCCCAAAGGTAGACCGAGTTCTGGATCCCGAGACCCTCAGGGCTGAGAGGCCTCAGGACCCTGTCTTGGTGTGATGACTGACACCGCACGTCTCCTGACCAGGAGTGGGGTACATGACCCCGTGCGGGCCCCTCCTGGACAGGGTGTGACCACACGGTCCCCACAGACGCCTACACGGCAGACAGGGTCAGGTGACCTGACATTCGGGAATGTCTGAAGGCCCCAGGCTAGGGTGGCCTGCTGCTCCCACGGTCTTGATGACGGGGACCTAAATATTCAAAGACTGTCGGTGTGGCCGCACCTCCCTGACCCTGCTTTCCAGCCTCCCCCCACCCCCCGGCCCCAGCACCCTTTGCTCAGGAGGTCCCGGATGTGGGGGCGGGCCGGGGGCGCACACAGTGATGGGACTTGTGGGGGATGGACTTCCAGGTGAAGGCCGTGCTGGATGAGATCCTGGAGAAGATCCCAGAAACTTTCAACATGGCCGAGATCATGGCGAAGGCGGCCGAGAAGACCCCGTACGTGGTGGTCGCCTTCCAGGAGTGCGAGAGGATGAACATCCTCACCAACGAGATGCGCCGCTCGCTGAAGGAGCTGAGCCTGGGGCTGAAGGTAAGACACGCGGGTCCCCGGGGACCTGGGGCCGTGCCCTCAGAGGCTGGCTGGCGCCGCAGGCTGACTCGGTTGCAAGACACGGGGGGGGGGGGGGGGGGCCTGGGTGCCAATGTGGTCCCGTCTCCTCTCGGTCCCCTGGTCCCAAGCTGGGACCCTCCAGGCCAGGCCTGCATGGCACACACTGGGCTCCGAGCCAAACTGCTTCCTCTGGAGGGCCCTCGGCACAGGGGCGGGCGGGAGAGAGAAGGCGTGTGACGGGCCAGGTCTGCGTGCCCACCGGCGCCCTGTCTGTCCCTCAGGGGGAACTGACCATCACGACTGACATGGAGGACCTGTCCATGGCTCTGTTCTACGACACCGTGCCCGACACGTGGGTGGCCCGGGCCTACCCCTCCATGATGGGCCTGGCAGCCTGGTTTGCCGACCTGCTGCTCCGCATCAGGGTACAGACCACGTCCAGTCACGGCAGACCCGCCCCCGGGGCCCTCAGGAGGGAGGCCCCCCGCTGGCCTGGCCTTGCAGGCGCTTCCCCCAGAGGGGAAAGCGGGTCCGAGACGGGAGCAGGTTCCATCCAGCGACACAGCCCCCTGCACCAGAGCCCAAAGCCCTAGGGGGACCCGTGGGGGGAGCCGGCCTATCAAAGCCTGCTTTGGGCCCCCAAGTTGTCCTCAAACGTTAAGCCCCCCTCCTCTGACCCTCACTGAAACCGGAGCTGGCGGGTACCGCCGTGGCACAGGCAGGTGGCCGGGCCTCGCCGCCGCGGCTCGGGGCGGTCCGGGCGTTACCCCCGTGCCGATTCCCGCCAGGAGCTCGAGGCCTGGACGACGGACTTCGCTCTGCCCACCACCGTGTGGCTGGCCGGCTTCTTCAACCCGCAGTCCTTCCTCACGGCCATCATGCAGTCCATGGCCAGGAAGAACGAGTGGCCCCTGGACAAGATGTGTCTGTCTGTGGAAGTGACCAAGAAGAACCGGGAGGACATGACAGCCCCGCCCCGAGAGGGCGCCTACGTGTATGGGCTCTTCATGGAAGGTAACGGGGGACGCCGGTCCTGCTGGGCAGGCAGGAGAGGGGTTTGGGAGGGGCCCCGACGACCGCCTGGAGCCCAGCCAGCCCGGCTCCGCTTTGCCAAAAGTGCGTGAGAGCCTGTTTCGAGGGCGTACGTCCGGGACGCAGCCCAGGCAGGGGGGACGGATGTCTGGGGGCGCTGGCCACCCCGTCCCTCAGACCCCCGCCCCACACGGCGGCTGAGGTCACTCCCCTTACCTAGGGGGTGGAGGGCTCCCCGGTCCCCATATCAGAGACGAGCCAGCAAGAGTCGCTCTACATGTTTATTTTGGAATTACAGACAGGAAATACAAACACCATTAACGGGGGGAGTAGAAACAGAGCAGTCTGGCTAAAGGCAAATGAAAGATCCGTGTGCACATACATGTAGTCACGTGCACTGTGCGTGCACACGCAGGCTAGACGCCACAGATGAAGGGAATCGGGAACATTAATCTCCCGTAACATTCAGCTGGAGGTATGGTTTCCTGCCACTGAAATCAGAAGGCTGACGGGTAGGTTCTGGAAACACCACACATGTAAACGGGTGGCCCCCAGAGGCACGTGGCAGGGTCCCGGGGATCACCGCGTGTACCGCATCCCGTCCCGGACCTCAGCTCACGGCCAGCACACCACGCAGCGCCCGGGCACGACCCCACGGGCCACCCTGACCTCGCTGTGCCGTCCTGCAGGGGCTCGCTGGGACACCCAGACCGGAGTCATCGCCGAAGCAAGGCTGAAGGAGCTGACGCCAGCCATGCCCGTCATCTTCATCAAGGCCATTCCTGTGGACCGCATGGAGACCAAGAACATCTATGAGTGTCCCGTGTACAAGACACGCATCCGTGGCCCCACCTACGTCTGGACCTTTAACCTCAAGACCAAAGAGAAGGCGGCCAAGTGGATCCTGGCGGCCGTGGCCCTGCTCTTGCAGGCCTAGCTGGCTGCCTGGGGCCTGCCGCACGGCCCACGCCTCCCGGGGCCAGAGCCGAACCCCAACTTCAAACGGACAATCAGAAGCTCAATCTTGCTGTCACTTATTTTTACAGGAACTGCAGGTTGCTTTTTGTTCTAACTACTCCGGGCACTTTAGAACCCCAGAAACGTGGCCCGAGGGAGGGGACAGCGTGAAGGGGTGGGGGGTTCGGGCTGGATTAAAGCAGTGACGTCACTTAGCTGTGCCTGTCTGATTCACAGGGGCCTCGCATGGGCTTGGGGGCGAGGCCCCGGGAGCCCAGCCCCCGAGCCCGGACCTGCCGGCGGGTGGTTTCCTCCCACAGGCGGTGCGCAGGCTGTGGGTGCAGCGGTCACGCCCTCTGGCCTGACGCCACAGGCGCACTGCCCACGGTGAGGGGCCAGGGCGTTCCCTCAGAGGCGCGGCCACCTCCACACGGCTCCCTTCTCCCAGAGACACACAACCTCTCTGGAGGAGGACAAAGCCGCCTCCCATCCCCGGAGTTGGGAGACGTGCCCGTGCCAGAGGCCACTTCTCCCCTCGGGCTGAGCTGCTCCTGCACCTGCCCGCTCTCTAAACCGTGGGAACAGAACACAAGAGCGTGGACGCCAGACCCACTTAAACAGGTGTGTCCTCCGAGGCCACTGACTTGTCATTTCCACAATAACTGAGCTCACAGGTCCCTTCTTAGTGGACTCGGCACCTTCCTTTCCTGCTGCCCCAGGGCCCCCACAACCTAAATGTGGCTCGGCACACAAGAAATCCCAGCTTCCAGACAGGTGAGGCTCCCCCGCAGTGGACCGGGGAACGCTCACGGCGGTGGGCACGGGAAGGCCAACGTCCGCGTCCCTTAGGACAAGCCCCACAGCCAGTTTGTGTTTCAGGCCCTTGAACTTGTCCAGGGAGACAGAACTAAGAACTGTCCTGGTGAGGCAAGGCGCCCCAAGCACACAGCCTGCTGCACACACCGGGGGGAGGGGGCGCCCTGGGATGACCAGGCTGCCACCACAGGCCCTGACTTTCTGTGGCTGATCTAGCCCTGTGAGCGGGCTGGCTGGGGTGGCGGGCAGACAGGATGGAGTGATGAGCCAGAAAACCGGGGCCTCAGGGAAGGCAGCCAGCCAGGCCCACAGACCCCAGAGAAGATAGGCTCCAGGGTGGCCCGCAGGCCCGACACCCTCAGGCTTAAATGCGGAGCGCAGGGAGCCCTCTGGGAAGACCTGGCTTCAGGCCAGGCTCAATCTGATGCTGAGGTTTCGTGAAAACGTTTTTCCAAGCATTCTCACCAGAGCCGTGGGGAGTGGAGACCCCAGAAGACGGAACTCTGAGGGTGACAACCCACAGCAGTCCTAGAGCCTAGAAGCTCATAAAAGAGGGAAAACTGACCATCAAATCCCCCTGGGGAAGGAGGGTCCAACCCCTGTGGGGCTGCCCCTCAAGGCAGGCAGGCCTCTCTGGGCCACAGGGCCAGGCTTCGAGGCAACCACTCGGCTGGCCAGGAGGGGTCGCTGCTGCCCTTCGTGTTGGGGCCAGGGAGCCAGAGGGGGCACCTGGGGACCAGGGAGCCTGCCACTCCTCTGACAAGAGCGAAAACTACCAGTGGCCACCAGGCAACTCATTTTTAATCCCTGATAATAACCACAAAACGGGAAGGTTTTCCAATTGGCCTTCAGAGCCTGAAATAAAACAGCCACTTATCCCACACGTATTGTGGGCAGCCAACAGGACGATCTCCCGACTCTCCAGGAGAAGGGTCACCTCTGGGTTGCAAACTGCTGTGGGGAAAACAGCGGCCCGAAGCCCGCCTTGCGTCTGAAGGTGCTGACCTGCAGCGCCCCGCTCTCGGCCCCGAGCCCCCGTCTCCCCGGGGAGCGGAGGGGCTGTCTTGAGGGAACTGGCAGGGACAAAGGAAGCTGCGCGTGGAGGGCACGGGCCCCGCTGCTCAAGCCGGGCTGCCTGGTCCCACAGAAGCTGCCGGGGTGTGAGTGCTGTTTACCAAAAGCCTCTCTCCAAACAGAAACCCGGTGCCCTGGCACGTTCTTTTGGCTTCTCCAGTCTAATTGTCCCACAGGACAATTTAACCACTGGTCTGAAGGCAAACAGTGTTAACGGATGCGCCGCGGCCCCAACTCCTCGACGCCCAACCGCCGAAGCGGGCACGTCTGCCAGCCGGGGGGGGGGCGCGGGGGGGGAGGTGCGGCGGCAGGTGCTCTCATCCCAGGACGCGGCGCCGGAGCGCCCCGTGCACACAGCCAGCGTGTGCGGACGAGGCCGGAAGGTGACCATAGGCTGCCCCAGACCCTGCGAGGGACCCACGTGAAGGTGCTTCTGGGGCAGCGGGCAGGGACGGAAGGCCGTCTGTCCCCCTCCAGAGAATGGGCTGCCAGACCCCGGGGCGGAAAGGCCTTCTCCCGGGAAGGAGTCTCTCTCTCTGCGAGGTTCAGGCATCTCTTCTAGATGAAGAGATTGGGCAGCAGCGTTTCACAATCTGTTCTGGGAGACAAGGCGGGATGGGGACCCTGGCCTCCAACAGGTCTGTCCACACGGCAGAACGACAGGACCGAACCTACACGACAGGATGGACGTGGGTTTGGAAGATGCCCCGCTGCGAGGTGTTTAGAGCAGATCCAACAAGAAGGTTCATTCATTCGCAAAGGAAAAAACTGAGGGGAGCCCACAGAGAAGGGACACTTGACTGACGGGTCAGCGGACCCCACGTGTGGACCGTAACGGGGTCTTCAAGCCAAACATGGAAAAGCTCCGATGAAATAAAAACACTTGTAAGACGCCTGCAACTGGGAACACCTCTGGGGTGTCTGACGACGCTTAGGGACTCTTGCTGACGCCTCGGTCAGGGGTCCCACTGGTGTGTGTTTGGGGCTTTTTTTCCTAAGTGAGAGATGCTATATTTGGGGGAAGAGAAATGGCGACGTACGCACGTTCCTTAAAAACATGGGCCAGTACGTAAATGTCAAAGAAAAACAGAAACAGAGAAGCGAGTCCAGAGCGGCCGCGGGGGAGGGAGCGAGAGGAGCCAGGAACAGCTGCAGTCTGCCGGTTTTCTAGCCTCACTTTCTAAATTTGAACGTTATTTGAATGAAATGAAAAGTAATTAAAATAGAGGAAAAACTAAAGGACACCGTGACATACAATGTGGTTTCAACGACAGACGCGCAGCGCCAGCGCCCAGGGAGCCCCCGCCACGCACCCCTGCGCTGCCGCCCGAGCCCACTCCCCCTTCCCCGCTCCCCCACCCTGAGCTCGAGCCGGTCCCATCACGGGCGTCTGGGGGCAAGGGTGGACTCCCTGGGGGGAGGCCCCCCTCTACGGGCAGCTGCACCCGCCCGGCTCGCGGCCGCCTGAGGACACAGCCCTGCAGCTCCAGGTGCCGCGCGGCAGCCGCTGTCCCCAGATCCCTGGTGGCAGGCTCCTCCCGGGTGGGCAGAGCGTGTCCTGTCACCAGAACTCGTTATCCCCGAGGGCCCCTCCTGCCGCCGTCACCCCGCCCGGGGCCGCCTAGTCTAGCTCCAGGCCTCAGCAACGTGGATAACGACCACTGTGACCGAGAGACAGAGCTCTCCTGGGACCCCCCACCCCGAGGCGGAAGCCCCACCCCCCCCCCGTCCCCACACGTGGCCTCACCAGGCGGCACCTGTCCGTCCTCAGAAGAAGTTCTTGATCAGCGGAGTCACCATCTTCACCCAGAGCCTCACCTGCCGACTGGGCTGCTCGAAGGTGGCGGAGGACACGGCGCCGGAGCGCAGGTAGAGCTGCTCCTGCTCCTGAGGAAGAGGAGGGACAAGCGGTCAGGGTTTGGTCAGGGTTTGCGTGGCGACCGGCTCGTGGAGCCACCGGGGGCGGGAGGGGCCGCCGGCACCCCTTCGCGGGCCCGCGAGCTCGGAGGTCCCGGCCTCCGCGCTTTGGAGACGGCGCGGGCCCCGACGGGGAGGCGGGGGAGGCGGGAGGTCAGCAGGCGGCGCCACGCTCCCAAGCGGCCTCAGCGCGGCTCAAAGATTCCTCAATGGACGGTTTTTCTGGTCTCAAGAAACGCGGCCTTGTAATACGGGGACCCTGTGGGGACAGAAGTCGAGGACACAGGCATCCTCGCGCTCCTGATGGAAACGGGGTCACCCCATCCCTCTAGGGAGCGACAGGCATGAAAGCCCGAGGAAGCTCCGTGTGCGGGAACTCAGCCCCAGAAGGGGGCCCTCGGGACTCCTGACCTCGGCTCAGGTCATGACCTCACAGTTCACGAGACTGAGCCCCACATCGGGCTCTGCGCCGACGGCGTGGGGCCTGCGTGGGCTTCTCTCCCTCCCGCCCTCTCTGCCCCCACACACTCCCTCCCTCAGAGAAATTATTTTTTAATAATTTATCCCCAGAAAATAACTGCGCACTCGAGATTCTCGTGTGCGGCGCTCTGTCCCGCCAGCGTGAGCGGGAGAGACTGGAAACCACCGAGCCGTCCAACGCCGACTAATCAAGTTTAACAAACCCACACGACAGACCAGCATTCACCACGGCAGAACTGTGTCCCAGAAGAAGGACACAGAGAACAGAATCCTGACGTCACTAAAAAGAATCAAACCAGCTCCGCCTCACAGGCACAGAGGAGACGGAGTCCTGGGAATGACGGCCGGCCCGGATGGAAGGGTGGGCGTCTTCCAACTCTTAACGTCCACTGTGAATGTTTACTTTGTATTTAAAAACAAATTAAAAAACACTTATTTAATGTTTTTTAATGTTTTATTTGTGATACAGAGAGAGACAGAGCATGAGGGGGGAGGGGCAGAGAGAGGAGGAGACACAGAACCGGAGGCAGGCTCCAGGCTCTGAGCTAGCTGTCAGCACAGAGCCTGACGCAGGGCTTGAACCCACGAACATGAGATCTGACTTGAGCCGAAGCCAGAGGTTTAACCGACTGAGCCACCCAGGCGCCCCAACAAATTAAAAAACACTTAAAAAAGCCTTCTCTTAAGCTGTGCTTTGAATCTTCGAGAGGAAGCATTTTTTTTTTAAACACCACACCCTCCCCCTCCCTCACAGCTCCCCCCTCCCATTGATAAGGGGTCCCAGCAGCAGAGGGAAAGCGGCCCTGATGCTTCCGGCGCTCAGGCTCCGCGAGGTCCCTCCCTGGATCTGGCGTCAGACTGCGGCACCGCACGAGGACCCCGAGGACAGGACAGCCTTGAAGGCACCGCCCACTCGCTGCAGCAGCAGGGGGAGCCCAGGAGGGGCTGCTCACGCTCCCTTCGCCGGGGGCAGGGCAGCGCGCAGAGGGCACCTCGCAGCGGACACCCGGCCCAGAACCCCGGGGAGCTCCGGGACTGTGGGGGGCTGGGCAGACCCAGGCCCCCCCCCCATTCCTCCTGCACGGTGGGTGCTCAGCCCCCGGCCTCCGCCACCCGGGGGGCACGTGACACTGGGCCGGCTGCGCTAGGCCGGCTCCCGCCCTTGGGCCACTGGCGGCGGCAGCGAAGCCCCCCTCTGGCCGGGGTGCCCGCCGGGGCCGCCGGCACTCAGGGGGCCGTGTGCTGGGGTCTCTGCAGATTCAGCTTCGTGTGTGCAAAGGAGCCCTCGGCCAGGATCTCAAGTAAATTACCAGAAACACTTCAGTTTCCTCACAGACCCCAGCACAGGCTGGAGGAGGAAGCCAGCTGATCGAGGTCACAACGCCGGTCAAGGGAGTCCTTCTTGGGTCACAAGTGGTGAACCGTGGTCTCTGAACAAAACCAGGAAGCTTTCAGTTTTTACCATGCGTACGAGGTCAGGGGAGGGGCTTCGGATCCTGATAAAAATCTCTTTCCACTCCCAGCGCCTGGCGGGCCACAAACAGGACCCTTCCCGTGCGTCCCAGGAGAACAGGGAGCAGGGGCACGGGCAGCTGGGATCTCGGGGGCCGCCTGGGCTGTGGGGACCCCGTGTGGCTGGGCAGCCCAGGATCAGGCACTGCCCGGGCCATCTGTCGAGGTGGGGGCAGGGCCAAGTCCCAGCCTTCGGCACACAGGTGGAATTATCTAGAAATGCGTTTCTGCGTTTCAAAGCCACAGAAAAGCAGCCTGCCAAGGAGCTGCAGCAGCGCTAACTGCGGCCCTCCCACAGCCTAAACAAAGCCCCTGGGACTCAGGTTTGGGAAGAAAAGGAAAATATCCCAAATATGTCATTTGGGAAAAGAGCTCCTGACCACAACCGGCCGGGCTCTTCTCGAGATCCAGGATGTGGGTTCAATCCCCTTACTTGGCCAGTGGGGGAGAGCAGCCGGCACCAGGCCCCTGAGCACAGGCCTGGGGGGCGTGCCCCCCACAAATTAACCCAGACCCTGGCGAACTCGTCCCGGCCTGAGGCCAAGTTCACAGCCACGACACTCTGCGGACGGAGCGCGGAAGCTCCCACGAGCCCAGCAGACCCCGCCGGGTGCAGCCCTGCCCCTCTCACACCGGCGACCCCGGCCCAGGCCTCCGCTGCAGGGCTTCCTCATTTTCTGGAAGCTTCATGGTAGCAAGAAACGTGCCGTGCGGATCAGATTGCGCGCCGGCCACCCAGAACACCGCCCCTGCCACTTCCTCTGGCCCCTGGTCGCGGAGGCCTTCCCGGCACCGGGGCCCCACGGCCGCTGACAGGATTCCCAGATGGCGGGAGGCAGGTCCGCCCCGGGAACAAGGCAGTTACCATTTCCTTGTCCAGCAACAAAAGCTGCAGCAGTTTCGCAACACGAATTCCCAAACACTGGAGGATACAAGCTTCACAAAGTCAACAGCCGCAGCTCCTGAGGCCGGGCCTACAGCAGCGTTATCTGCATCCCTATGACTCAGGAGGGAAGCTGGCACCTTCCATGGAAAGGCTTTGCTGGAAAGGTCGCAACTCCACAAGCCCACAGCACCGCCCGGCCTCCCGGCGCAGGCTCGGCGCTGGTGCCCCCCCAAGTCCAGCAGCACTGCCACCGGCGGTCACAGAGTCCCCCGAGAGCACAAGCGAAGGCTCAGTAACCTTCTGTTTCCCTCTGAACGTACAGTAGAATCTTACACCGCAGAGGAGGGCCCACTCCCAGCCCGCACCCCTGCCCCGGTGAGGAAACCAGGTTCTCCCCCTGCTTCTCTGGGCCCGATGGCGGCCACTAGCCGGCAAGCAGCACGAGGCCCAGGGTCGCCACCTGGGGACAAAGGGCTGCTCTCCCCACTTCTGAGGGGAGCAGGAGAGTCCTCGACAGGCCGGCTGCGCCCGGGAGAGCGCTAGAAGCCCTAGCCCAACTGCAAGCACGAGGAAAATCACACAGAAACTCCAAGACACTGGAAGTCCCCAAGGAAAAGGGGACCTGTTCCCAGGGGGAGGGGCCAGGGCAGCCACGACTTTTTCCTGCATCCGAACATCGCCCACCTCCAGACTCTGCAAACGCACCGCGAGGGACCCCCGCTGCTGGCTGGCACCTTCCGGACCCTCCCCACCGCCTCCTGTGCGTCGGTCCCAAGCCAGAGCCTCCCAGGGGAAGCCACTGGGAAGCGGAGAGATCGCAGGTGAGGAGCCCACAGGGACACTAGGGCATATGAGCCTAGGAACAGGACCGTCCCAGGCCTCGAAAGGACTCCATTCTCCACAAAGACCCTCTGCACTGGTGCTCGGGGCTCCTTACAAGGTCTGCCTCTTCCCTGCATCTCCCGGCAGAGACCCTGGCGCCCCGAGTCCCCTTTCTGCTGAGGCTGCTGGCCGGCGGCCCCGGGGCCCGAGCAAGCCCAGCGCCTCCCGGTTGTGGCCCCACACACGGATCTGCGTTCTTACAGGAGGCCCGGGATGGCAGCTTGCTCCTAATGTGTGTCGCGTCCCTGTGAGAAAACAGGGCTCTCATCCCGCACTGGAGGGTCCCGGGGGCGGCGGGGCAGCCCAGCCCCGGGTTCCTCTCGGGACCGCCGCTCCCCTCCACACCCAACCCCAGCAGACTTGGAGGACGTGGTTCTTTCTCACACAGGAGGCGACGGCAGAGACGGCGCTCGGGGGACCCAGTGATGCGAGCAGGGCCGAGCACCCAGCCACCCCCCAACTCGCCCCAGGAAACCCCCCTCGCCCCAACCCACCTGGTGAAGTTGCTGCTGCAGGGCCCGGCTCTCCGTCACTATGGCGATCTGGGCCTCCAGGTCCCGGTGAACCGACCTGTACCCAAAATTAGGAGAGCCAATCAGCGTGAGGCAGGGCAGGGCGCTCCCTGCCAGGTACAGCCAGAGGCCTGCAGGGAAAAGGAAACGTGCAGACAGGACGTGAGCATCTGCCGAGGGCCTCCCCACCTCGCTCCATTCACCCTACAAGAAAAGCAGCCCTGGCGGGAAGGCACCGTCGTGCAGGACGCGCGCTCTGCCCGGGCACTGCCAGGAGGGCAAGGCCCCTTGCCCAAGCACGGCGAGAAGTGGGTTCTCCAGGGTTCCACTCTCACTGCCCAGCACAGCAGCCCCTTTCGGAGACCTCGGGGCCTCTAGTCCCCACTCCGAACCGCCTCTGCCACACCCTGGCCACTGAGGCGTGGAACCCACCACGGCCAGAGGCTCCACGGTTCTGCCGAAGGCACTGAGGGGAGGAAGTGCACCAGAGTCCAGTCCACCCCCCCGCTGGGCTGACGGTGGACGAGGGAACAGCGACCCTTCTTCCCAAGCCCGCAGGCGCGGGGCTGTCACACGGGGGTGGGGGGACAGGGGCTCCTGGTGAGTACAGGTTACTCCATTCCGCAGTCCTCCCCACCCAGGGACATGCGATTCTCCGTCTCAGGCTGTCGACACACCGCACCCAAAGGGACACCAGAAGTGAGTGCCTGATGCGGACTCGGGGACATCCAAGCAGACAGGCAAAGCCCACTAGAGGCCAGGGGAGGAGAGAGCCGAAGAGGCGCTGGAAGTTTCTGTCCCACCGCAGAGAACACGGCTTCCCCGATTTTGCTAGGAAACGAGGCAGACGGCCCAGCCAGAGAAATGTCCAGGCGGTGTGAACAGCCATGGGGCATGGGGTCCTGCCTCGTCCCCTAGCACGCTGACAGGTCTGTCACGAGGGCTGTGGGTTCTCTCAGAATCCCGAACTATCCCCTGAAACAGACCAGAGGCAGGTCCTCGGCTGTGCCCCCCACCCCCGAGTCCCAAGGCCTGGCTGCATGGCCCAGGGCCCCTCATAACTACTTCTGAAAAGACTACATCCCAAACCTGACCTCCCCGGGACATTGCTGCCCTAGACTTCCCTCCTCCTGCGGGACCCCAGGCCTGTCTCTGGCCCCTGCCTTTGCCTGCACATCACACCAAGAACGTTCAGCCCAGAAAACCCGGCCCGACGTCCAGTGCCCAGGTTGGCCGCGGCGCCCCGCAGGGCTCCCCTGCTCAGGCCCAGTTTCCTCACACCCCCGCCACCACCACTGGTCTCCCCTCTACCAGCGTGGCCCTTTCAAAGGGCCCACAGGCACGCATGACCCTGGTGAGCGAATCAACATGTAATACACACCAAGGAGCCTAAAATAGAAGGCCATTTCCTAATTCTCAGAGCAAGAGCATTTCCAAGAATATCTTGGGTAAGAGATGACGACGCGCTGCTGCCTGTTCCTGTAATGGCCCTGACCCCCAACCCCCACGCGGGGGCCACATCGGAGCCGCCTGCCTGCACGCCACTCAGGCCACCGCACCGGCCCACGCCGCCGCACAGGCAGCCCCTCGGCTCCCCGTATCTCCAGTCAAGAGGCCACGGGGTGGGCCGGGTGCCCGGGAAGGTCCAGGCGGAATGGCTGCGCCCTGTCTTCTGCAGTTCTGGCTCTCTGCCTGCGCCAGGCTCCACCTCTCCTGCCCCTCCTCTCCACAAAACCCGGAGCTGGGGGGACGGGTCCAGCGACAGAGGAAGAAAGGCCCCGTGCCACTGCCGTTCCCAGTCCTGTGATGGGCTCAGAAAGATGAAGAGCACCGGGGCTGCTGGGTGCTGCCCACCCAGCCGGCTCTCCCAAGCCCACCCACACGGACGGGGTCGGGGAGCAAAGGCGGATGTGAATCATGCCACCCTGAGTGTGTCCATCCGAGGCTCCTGGACTCCAGGGCCTGGCGGGGCAGGCCGACAGGACCTGGTCCTGTGTGTACTTGCTTCTGAGATCTGCCTAAACAACCTGGGGGCCCGCCCCTCCCCGGCCCCCGACAGCTCCTCGTGCCCGTCGCCCTGCCCGGCCTGCCCCCACGACTAGCCCCCAGGAGCTTCTGCAGACCCGCTCTTCCCAACCGCCGGCCCCAAAGGCCCTCTTGTTCTCCGATACGCCGTCCGTGTATGTGCTGCACGCAGGCGTCCCGGGGCTCTAGTTCAGCAAGGTTGGATCTTTCCAGCACCCTCCCGGCACTGTCGCCCGGCTGGGAAGGCAGGACCAACACCTCGGGTCTTCCCCCAGCCTTACCCTCTGGCCCAGGCCGGCCTCCGGGACAGAATGAGGGAGTGAAGGGGGGCTCGCAGCCTGTGGCCGCCCCCCACTTGCTCTGTCAGCCCAAGTGGACCCCGATCTTTCTCCCCCCGAAGGACAAAAAGGTCACAGACGAGGCCACGCCCTGCCGTGCCCCGGGAACAGCCAGCTGTCCTGGGTGCAAGGCTCCACAAGGCTACCATCGACCCCGGGCTCAGCCCCGAGGACAGCTAGTCAGCTTTCACTCGGGGCGGGACTCCAGAGGGTGCATCCCTGCCCGGCCTGAGCACACGGGGAGGGGCGGGGCGGGGCAGGTGCCCGGCGCACTTCCCAGCAGGGCCACACGCCGATGATCAAGCCCAGAACCTGACCTTGGTGCTCAACACCAACACCCATCTAGGACGCGCCACACACACTCCGCAGCTGAAGGGACAGCACCACCGGCGGGAGGTGGTCCTCAGGCTCTAAGGGAGCACCCTGGGGGGACAGAGATGACTGGACAAGACCCGAGGCTACTGCTGGCTCCAGGCTCTAGAGGAGAGTCCCCTCCCCCACACCGCCCCGCAGACTCCTCTGCGGCTCTGCCTGCACCTCCGGTCCCTTCCGCACACAGCCTCAGGTCCCAGCATCAGGCCACAGAGTAAACAGGTGGCCCCACGGCTCCCACGTGTTCACGCACCAGGCCTCTGAGCCTTCCCGACGGGCCCCGGTCACCTTCCAGCCTCAATGCCCCCCAAGGCCGCCCCCTTCATTCGTCATGCCTCGCGAGGTCTTGGAGGTCCTGCTCCCTTGGGCTGGGGACTGTGTCCCCTCCACAAAGAGGCCTTCCTGACCCCCCATCTAACAGCTCTGCCCCCTGCCCCTGCTCTGGTCTTCTCCATAACCCTTTCCACCCGGGACGCTGCATCTGAGTCCTGACAGGCGGGGGCTCTGTCTTACCCCAGTGACTTACTCCCAACCGCGAACGCTGCCTGGCACACAGCAGACACACTACAAATATTTAAAACAGAATAAATGAGGCTAAAAGTGCGTCTCCTAACACGTGACGAAGCGCAAAAGGCTCTGAGTGCCGAAGCAAGCACTCAGGAACGTGTCGGGTCAGAGGCCTTCTCTGAGTTCCCCTCCAGGGAAAGGTTTCACTTCCACACCCTTCCATCATCTCTGCCACAAAATTCGGCAGTAAGTTTCAGGGGCTCTCGGACCACTGTGACCACCACCGGGAGCGGGAGGCAGCACATCCCGCCTGCAGAGGACTGAGCGCCCGGGCCGCTGGGAGAGGCTGCCCGCCCCGGTGCCCGCCTGCGGCGCCCAGGGGAGCCACACGTGCACCGGGCACCCGGGGTGCGGCTGCCCGGCTCACACTGCAAGCTCACCTTCGGGCACTGTGCCAACCGGCCTGTCGGGAAAGCAATAAAAACAGTGACGATTCTCACAATCGTTAACAGATCCCTCTGTCAGCAGGAGCAGAAATCTCTTAATCCCACGGCCCGGCCCCGCCCCGCCCTCGCCACACACGGCGCTCCCGGGGCTGGGACACCACACCCAGATGAAATCGAAGGCAACACCTCAAAACTCATTTTCTGATCCTGCCCTTGAGATGCCCTCCAGTGTGGACGGGGGCCCCCGCCCGAGAGGGGTGCCGGCTGTCAGAAGTCCCACCATGGGGCCGGCGGCTTGGGCCACTCCTCTGCTGGGAGCGGGAGAGGTGAGCAGCAGGCCTCACGCTCGCGCGCGCGCGCGCGCGCACACACACACACACACACACACACACACACACACACACGGCACCCCCACTCAGGCGCCCCTGGGGCTGCTGCCACTCCAAGACCTAAAGAGGTTGGTGCGCTGGCACGGGACGTAACGGACACGTGCTCACAACCGCTGACGCGACCCCTCTGCGCCTGGCCCCTCACCCCCTCTCGACCGGGACCAGGTTTCAGAGGGGGAATCCCTGTAGCGGCCGACATGTCCTTCGTATAAACCGTGGTCCATGCAGACAACGCAATGTTACCTAGCGCTAAAAGCAGGGTCGTGAGGCCACGAAACGCTAGAAGGTTTAAGAACCTCAAACGCGCGTCACTAAGCAAACGAAGCCAACCTGAAAAAGCCAGACTGTGATTCCAACTGTGCGACCTTCTGGAAAAGGCAAGAACATGGAAGCAGTAAAAGGACCGGTGGCTGCCAGGGTTTGGGGAGCAGAGGCAGGACGGACAGGGAGCACAGGGGGGTCTAGGGCAGTGAGACCATCCGTATGACACTGTGACGCCAGACACTCGTCCCCATCCGTGTGAACTCCTGAATGCCCAAGACGAGCCTCACTGGAAAGTGTCACGGCGCATGGGTGACGAGGAACGTGCCTCTCCAGTGCTGGGTGCTGACGGGAACGGGTGTGGGCGGGCTCTGTGCCCTCCTCCCAAAGTGATTCTGAACCCAAACTGCTCTAAAGAAGTTAAATCTGAAATACATACATAAAATAAGAGTAGTAATCGTCACGTAAGAAGGAAAAAATAACTGCCCGAGCCGTGAAGCGCCGTGCTGGGCACTAATGCCCGCACGGTAAACGGAGGCAGGGATGGAAAGAAGAAACGGGGACGGACACCCAGGGCCTCCTCAGGTGACCCGCCAGCAGACCCGTGGTGCTTCCTGCTCGAGGAACCTCCCGGAACCTTCCGGAACCCCTCCTGCCGGGGAAGGAGCAAGGACCAGGCAACAGGAATCCGCCCAGAAGAGCGGAGAGCTGCCGGGTGACTCCCGTCTGCCGCGGATCCCCATCCGGCCTCCAGCCCCGGCAGCATCCCACCCTGACCCAGAGGGGGGGCAGCAACAAAACTCCAGGTGACAAGGACGCTCCCCTTGCCAAGACCCGCAGGACCTCCCTGGCCCATCCCCCTGCTGCCCCCCTGCGACACGCCGGCATCTGGGCCCCCGGTGCTCCGGCACCCACGCCACTTCACGGAACCAGGTCCCTCCCCTCTGCCAAAGGTAAACCTGGGCAAAGAACCAGGCCTCAGGACTCCCAGTCTGGGGCCTCGGCAGCGGTCATGAGCGCACAGGGCCTCCTCGGCGTTCCGAAGAGGTGTGGGCTTTGCAAAAACCTGAAGAACACGGAACAGACCACGTGGCAAAACTCTCTAGAGCACGTGCCTTTAAATGGTGGAAGGTTCCTCTGGGGCTTTGAGGCAATGTGAAAATGTGGTAGTGGGCACCTGGCGGGGGCTCAGTCGGGGGAGCGGCCGGCTTGATTTTGGCTCAGGTCAGGGTCCCGGGGCCGTGGGATCGAGCCCCTGGTCAGGCTCCTCAGTGAAGAATGCACCCCAGCCCCTGGAACTTCCTGCCTTCCCCTGGCACCCTCTGACCGGTGTGGTCACTTCCACAAGGAGGACGCCCCCCCAACAGCCTGTTGGCTTCCTGCGGGCAGGGAGCACGCAGAGAGCTCCTGCATCGCCACACTCACGCAGCCACCGGCAGGTTCAACACAGAGCCCCTGCCCACCTGACTCCAGGGGGCGGGGGGGGGGGGCAGCGCTGCTGGACACACAAGGCCGTGCACGCAGCGAATGGGGGACCCAGCTCGCAATCCTCACCAAGGGCTTCTGGGAGCATCGGGGGCCAAGATCAACCAGGCCTGTGCCCTGCAGGGACCCAGATAAGGTCATCAGGTACTGGCTACTCAACCCTCGACAGGAATAAACAGGCGCTCAGCTTGTCCCCAGCACAGGCCTGGCCAGAGGTGGCCAGCACCCCCAGCCATCTCCCCAGCTGGCACCTGGGGGCCTGCTCCTCTCCTCGGCCACTTTGGGAACAGTGAGCACCCTGGGATGAGCTGGGATAAGGGGCCAGCTTAGGAACCCCCAGGACCAATCCCGGTCACCGGAGAGGACCCTGGGCTCTCCAGCACTGAGGGGTCTCTGACCCCTGGCTCCTCCTCATGGACCCGTCCCCCAGTCTGTCTCACACACGTGCCCCGGGATTCCAGCCTTCCCCACTAACCCAGTGCTCCCAGGAGTGCAGGGCCCCGCCCGAGGCAGAGACAAGCCAGTCCCGGAAAAGGCGAGACGCACTGGAAAAGCCGGTCGGGTGTTTCTGTTTCAACGGTAAGTGAGGAGTCGCTGCACGTTTATCAGCGCGGCTTCAGGGAAACAACCCCTGGCCCAGTCACAACTGTCAGGCCAAGGGGCGTTCTTGCTGCTGTGGCCACGGGACAGGCCCGGAGCAGGCGCCCTCCAGGCGGCACCCGAGTCCTCTCAGCTGCTCCCGCCGGCCAGCTCTCCGCCCCGATACCCACGCCCAGGCCCCGCTGTGATTCTTGTAAGTAGCGAAACCAATCCTAAGACACTTCCCACACCCTCACGGGCCTGACCAGCCGCCCTGCCCGGCCGCCGGCTCCCTGGGACAGTCGTCCTCCACACCCGGACCCTGAGGCCAGAAGCTGCACCAGTCTGAGCTGCGACACTGATTCTCGAGGCATCAGAAACCGCTGGAGAGGGTTTTAAATGCCCTGGTGACTCCGTCCCCGGAGGGTGGACCCAGCTCTCGGGCAGTCTGGGCTTTCGTGTTTCTCGTGCACCCCCGAAAACACCGATGTAGAACAAAACCAAAGTCCACCTCAAATCTAAACAACACAACAAGCGGCCGTGGCTGTCGCAGCCTGGACTCCTGATCCGAGAGCAGAGGCGGAGGCACCACCGTCCCCTCCCCCCTGGATCAGTCCTCCCGCAAGATTCCAGGGCCAGCACGAGAGGCCTGGGGACCAGCAGACAGAAGCCGCACAAGCCATGCGCCTCACTCGTGGCCAGGGGCTCTCTGTGCGGGCCGCTGTTCCTGGAGACCCAGGACTCTGGCCCGTGGGGCACGGGAAGGAGCGACCACGGGGGGCAGGTGCCCTCGCAGCACGAGGCGGCAGTGGGGATGACCGCTCGGCCAAGCACGAGGTTTTAAAGCCGTTCATCCCCGTCTCAGACCGAGTTACGGCACGTGGGGGCTGCCCCGGGCACGCACGCCAACGCCCGCGGGGGACACAGCCCACAGACGGTTCAGACCACGACCCGCGTGCGGGCAGCGCCGTGCAGCTAAGAACAGAAAAGACAGGGCCTCCTCGATCTTCTCAGCTATGAAAAAAAAACAGCAGGATTCACACAGAGGAACAAGGACAGCGGTGGCGAGGCCAAGACTGAAGAGCCGGGCTGCCGAAGGCCAAACACACAACCCCCAGCGACCCCTCGGTCCCTGAGAAGGGCACAGCCACGCGGGAAAGCTGCCAGGACCACGGGACGGTGACATCGCGCACCTCTTCACCCATCTGAACCTAAGACAGCCGCCCAGGTCACGGGAGCCTCTCACTTCCGGGCGCGTGAAAGGGAGACCCCGGCGTAGCGCCGCCGCGCTCGGAGGAGGGGTACCTTTGGCGTGGAACGTCCAGCCCCGGCGCCAGTACTCCTGCAGCCGCACCCGCTCCTGCTGCCCCAGGCTGCACACCTCGCCGTAGAACTGCCGCTCGATGTGCACGTAGGCGGCCGGGATGGCGCCGGCCACCCCCTTGGCCCCAAAGAAGCCGTTCACCTCCGGGGAGGCCAGCAGGATCTGGTACTCGGCCCGCGTGCCCAGGACCAGGTCCATGTAGGCCTGGGTCAGGTTGAAGTAGCCCGTGGTGAGGTAGACCTTGGCGCCTCGCTCCGCCTCCGTCAGCAGGGTCTCGGTGACGATCTCGTCGATCTGGATCTCGAAGGGCTTCATCTGGATCAGGGGGTAAATCCAGGTGTCGGGGGCCGGCCTCCGGTCACCAGCGGCTGCGGCGTCCTCCTGGGCCAAAAGGGAATCGCCGTGGAAGGTCTGGGCGTGCAGCACTTGCTGGCGGGCCCTGGCCGAGTTGATCACGTCCATCACCCTCTTGTTGGCCGCCCTGCAGTATGCGGCCCGGTCACCTGCAGGGACACCGGGGAGGGAGGAAAGCAGAGGCTCTGGACCCCCGCCTGGCACAGGGACACGGCACAGGAGGCAAGTGCAGACGCCCCAGCGGCCCGTGCAGGGACACGCTTCCACTGAGCACAGGCACCAGGCCGCAAGCGCGGCTCCCCACGGACAGAAAGGTCCAAGGAAAGCTCACAAAGAGCTTGCGCCAGGGGACGGAAAAGGCCTCCATCAGTCCCACCTACACTAAGTTCAGAAACAAACCAGACTACGTGAAGGCGACGGAAGTCAAGGGACTGGGACCCTGGAAGGCCGTGCCTGGGAGGGGCCTGACACGCACGCTCCCAACCTGCACCGGTGGCTGTGGTCAGCGGGCACGCTGCACTTGAGAGCGTTTCACAACAAAGGTGCATGCGGGTGTGTGAGCCACAAAACGTGGGCACAACTGTGGGCCAAGCAAGTGCCACGTGGTGGGATGGCAGGAGGAGGGCCCTGGAGGTGCAGTGTGGGGACAGGCAGGCTCGGGGCCCCGCGTGTCTACACGAGACGCTGGTGGCGAGTGGCGGTACGGACAGACCCAGATGGACGAAGAATGACCATAAACGCGGTCGGTGAGCGAACACTCACGAGGCAGCGTCCAGCCTGAGGGGTCAGGGAAAGACCAAAGGCCCAGCAGGAGCAGGGAGAGCTCGAGGCGCAGACGGGAACAGAACAGCGTGACGCTGGAGTACCCACTGCGCAGAGCCAACCCTCCGGGGAGGTGAGCAAACAGCGGGCCCCGGGCAGCGCTGAGCCGGAGTCCGGGAGGAAGAGGCCAGCGCTGCTGCCCCGGCCCGGCCTGAGCGCCTTGGGGGTGGCCTGTGCGAACCACGTCACAGCGACAGCAGCGCGCATGTGGGAGGAGGCGCCGCCCACCACAGCTGGTCTCAGGCTGTCCTTCTGCGTGTCGGGAGTGTCCCGGGCATCCCTCTGAGCTACTGCGGCCCCCGGGGCACATCTGCACGGGCCCAGCCGGCCCCACCTGTCCCAAGCGTGTTGACTCATCCTTTCCAAAATGTGGGGCCTCTTCCCTGCATACTCGTGCCCGGCCTATAAAGTCAGACCAGCCGGCCGACGTCTCCGGTCCAGGCCAGACAGCTCAGCACTGCAGGCTGTGTGAGCCAAAGGGCAAAACTGGGAACACGTAGGTACTCGCGTGACAAGAGAGAAAACAAAATACCCACAATACTTTTTATTGATAAAGATGGAAAGCGCCGGAGTAATAAGTAAACGTCCAAGGTGGCAGCGGGCCTGGCAGGCACCCAGATCCCAGACTGGCACCCCGGACAGGGGCTCTTCTCCTGACGTGGTCAGGGCTTACCCCTCCCCACGCTGCTGACACTGTTGCAAATTCAGCAGCCGGCCTCCCCAAAGGCCACCGGGAAGCCACAGGAATCGCAGGAATGCCAATGCCCCCCGGGACGCTAGCTGCAGGGTTTGCCTGTTTCCAGGGAGCAGAGCTGAGGGCTCTCCCCTTTCACTTTCCAGGCAGGAGGCCATAGGCCGCAGTGGAGCGGAGAGCCACGGAGCCTCTTGCTCCCTGCTGGGAAACTGGCCCTGGGGAGGGCTGCTTCCTGTAAGCGTGGGGCCAGGCTCCCGGCCCCTTCCCACGGGCACCAGCCAAAGCCCACCCTCCCGCCTTCCCTGGACCCACAGAGCAGGACTGAGGGCCCGTGAGTCACCTCTGGCCGCAGAGACACAGCAGAATGAGGCTCTGTCACCCCAGTGTCGCCAAGTCGCGGCAGGGCCGTCTGAGATCCCCCCCCCCCTGCAGCCCGCAGCCCCGCCCGCCAGCTCAGGAGGGGCAGCGGCGCCCAGGCCCCTACCTTTGTAAGGGTGCACCATCCCCTCCACCACCTGCACCGTGTCGTCACCCTGCAACTGCAGGGACACGTCCCCCACGGCTTCCACCAGCTCCGTGAAGAAGTCCGCCACCTCGGGGCAGTCCCGCAAGAACACGTAGCGGTCCTGGCGGTTGGTGAAGTAGGAGTCGCTCAGGTTCGCGCTGCAGGGAGGAAAGAAGCCGCTGAGGACAGGGCGGGACCGCGTGTGGCGGCGGGGCAGCGACAAACACGGATGACGACCCCACTGCAGAGACCGACGAACCAGGGGCTCCGCCTGAGCACGGCCACGCACTCGGGACAAGGCGAGCGTGGCGTGGGGGACGCAAAGGCGGGAGCCACAGAGCCCCGCCCTCAGCGGTGACAACCAGCTGAGAAGAGACCGGCACCTGGAAAGCCAGCTACTCCACGGGGCTGTCACCAGCGCCCAGGCCCTGGAGTCAGAAGGACCCAGACTGCCACCCAGGCTCCGCGGCTCGCCGCTGGTCCTCGCTGGTCTCCAGCGGATACGGTCCTCGCTGGTCTCCGCAAGGCCCCGGCGACAGCACACGCAGAGCAGGGCCAGCACCCACAAGGGCTCGGCAGGCCGCGGCTCCCTTCCGACGGCCCTTGGTGGGCCTCCCGCACCCACGGCAGACGCGCGGCCTCAGGAGATGGTGACGCGGTGTGACGACTAGACCAGAGACGTCCGACCCACCCCCCCGGGGGCTCACGAAAATGGGGCTCCCCTTCCCCATGTCCTGCAAACCTCTGCCCTGGACGGTGTTAAGGGGAGGTCCCGGGGGGAGGCGGCCAACTCACCCGCTCAAGATGACGCTGTTGTCAAAGAGGTAGACCTTGATGTGCTGCAGGCCGATGGTCTCGTTGAAGCGCTCGGGGACCAGCAGCCGGAGAAGCCCCCGGAGGTTGGGCGTGTGGAAGAGCGAGACGCGAACCTGCTCGGGGAACCTCCGCAGCAGCGGCAGCAGCATGGTGCGCGAGTTCTTCCGGCCTGAGCACGGGCGCCGGCGGCAGAGAGAGGACGGGCGCGTCACCGCGGGAAGAGCTGCTGGCCCACCGGGAGGAGCCCCCACGCCGCCCATTGCCGTCAGCCAGACCCCTGGGGCCATGGTGAGCCGGAGCCCAGACCGAATCCCACTCTGGACATGTCCCATGTCCCAGAGCAGGACTGGAGCAGTCGGCGCAGCAGATGTCTGCCATTTCCGCACCCGGCACCCATTCACGCCCTGCCCCCCAGAACCGTACCCACACCCACTCCACTCTCAGCGGATCTACCCTGGGGGAAAACAGCTCCACCCACCCTGAACCCTCAGTCCGGCTCCACGGGAGGGCACCCGGGCCCAGGTGGGGCCACTCAGCACAAGACTAGGATGAGAGTTCACGGCCAGAGGGGCCTGCGGCTGCCAGGGGCCACCACATGGAGCCTGAGAACAAGGCGAGCCCACAGGATGGAGGGCCAGCAGGTGGCTCCTGGTGACGATGACCCCGCCCCCCCAAACCACAACCTGCCCAGAGCAGGTGAGTCATGGGAGCCAAAAACCGTCTCTTTTTTGCCTCAGTTGCTCTTCTTTGGGCTTCCAGTCCCTTGTCACAGAAGGGATGCTGATACCCCGGGCTACCCTCCACTGGCCCTGCCTCCGCCTGGGACAGGGGACACGAGTGCCACTTGTGAAACAGAGGCTCCAAAAGAGGAACCTTCTGGGGAGGGAATGGGTCAGACCTACCTCTTGAGCCCCGTGTGAAGTCCAAGAGAATGGACACCCTGAGGTCCGAAGGAAACTTGGCTTGGAGGGACTGTTCTAGCGAGCTTTCCAGGCAGTCTACCTGTCCAGGAGAGAGCCCAAAAGAACAAAAGTGTAAGATCCAAAAGGATGATTATGCGTTAAAAACAAAAAAGGATCACCTTGCCAGGTGACTCAAGCCCCCTCCCACCGACCCCCCCCCCACCCGCCCCAACGCGCCCAGCCTCTCAGGACACACACACGTCCCCCAAGGGCTCAGGAGGTCACACCGCGGGGACCAGTAACAGCAGCCAGGCGGCGCCCTCTCCGGCCGGGCTCACAGGGAGACGGGCCTGTGGGTCAGCAGCTCGACGCCCAAGCTGCCTGGACCTTGCCACTCTCGGAAAGGCTAAGACACCAGCACTCACACACTTCAACAGACAATCCTCAGCGACACACAGCAAACAGCGCCTACACACGGAGAGCACTCGATAAATATTTGCTGAACCAATGAGTCCAAGACACGACTCGCCCACTGGCCACTCTCCATGGGCTGGACGTGACCGTCTTCTCGCAGAAAAACAAACAGGCTTCCCAAGCTTGCCGCTAAAAGCATGTCCTGAAGGCAGAGGGACACCTCCCTCCCAGAGCGGGAGAGGACGGAAGCGCCTCTGACCCAGCACCCTCATCCTCGGCACCCCCCCCACCCCCCGTCCCTGGCATTCGGCCCCAGCCCCACGCTGTGTGCGTCTGGACAGGGACGAACAAGAAAACGCTGTGGGCACCAGGCCCGGCTCTCTGCATCCAAGCGCAAGGCGTCCCGAGTCCAAGACCCCAGAAGGGCCTCACCCCCGCCGTGAGAAGGCCCGCATGCCACGCGCACCAGCGGGTCCTGCCCCTCTCGGTGTGGGTGACGGCACGTCCAGGTAGACGCCCATCTGCCCGGGACGGGGTCAGAAACCCTCTTCTGGGAGGGCCCAGGGAGGAAGCCTTGGGCTCGGCGGGCCGGGCGGGCCGGTCACAAGCACGCAGCTCCGCAGCCGCGGCCGGAGAGCAGCCGTGGACATACGTGAGAGGGAGCGTGGCCGTGTGCCAACAAGGCCCCGTTTGCGGGCACAGGAACCTGCATCTCACACGGTTTCCCCGTGTCACAAATATCCTCCTCCTCTTTACCCCCGCCCCCCACCGCCTCCCACAAATGCAAAGACCATTCTTAACCCACAGGCCGCACAAAAACAGGCGGCGGGCCAGGTGTGGCCTGCGGAGCCCCGGGCCGGCAGACAGGGCAGCCTGGGGAGGCCCACGCAGGGTGAGGACAGGGGAGCGAGGGGGAGCCCTCCCCGCACCGGCCCTCCGGACAACCAGCAGCCGGCGGGGCAATTCACTGCGGTGTGGGGACCAGCCCGCCTCAAGCCTTACCAGTTCCTGCTCCAGAGGACCTGTCCCCAGGTAGAGAGACGCCATGACGACCCGTCGCTTGGCGACTTTTATCTGGACCTGAAAGAGGAGAAACAATTCCCGTCCGTGGTTTCCGCAACTCACTGAGAGAACATAACCAGCAAACCTCGGGACAGGACTCCCCTACACCTTCCGGAAGCTACCAAATAAGGACCCATAATCCTCACTTAAAATACTCCCCCCGAGAGTAAGGCACGGCCTAACCGTCCGAGACGCAGCGCAGCCATCGACAGCACGAAGGCGGTCTGCGCAGTGACCTGCCAGCGTCCACCGCGCACCGCCAACGCCAGAGTCCGTCGCTCCCCCACTCGCTGCCCCCACCCCTGCACACCCATTCCACAGAGGCTTCACGTGGGGCGTGCACAGGGTACCAACCGCCGAGAGCGGTCCCTGGGGGGCCGAACAGGAGGGCAGGTGGGTGCCGACACGCATGCCCCCATCTGCACCTGCACAGCAGACTTTTATAATGAACAGGGACGAGTTTCCTCTTTGATGCGGACAGGTCCCGAGGCACAAAGACAGAACAGGGCAGCATTCAAAGATGACTGTCACCTCAGTCCTCTCCCGAGACCTGCTCCGGCCCGGGAACAATGATCCCGTCTGGAGTTGGAGCCACCCTGCCCCAGAGTGGGTGGCGAGGGCAGAAATGTCGGCAGCCTTCCAAAGGTCAGGCTCTCGAAGGAGACAGGCAAGCAAGGCCTCTCGGGAGCGGGAGGAGGGGCCCAGTGGGGCCGCCCCGACTACAGGAGCAGGCGGACACACCGGCAAGAGGCCTGCACACAAGGGAAGCACAGAGAATTTCCGGAGCTCGCCGCCCCCTCGGTCTTGTTATTCATGAAGTTCTCCGGCGAGGGCCGCGAGGACGCAAAACCAGCAACCCGGGTACCGGCACCTGGGCTCAGGCCGCAGACCGCCTGCTAGTGCCGCCGCCGGCCCGCGGCAGCTGCCTCGGCCGTGACGGGGGCTCGCAGGCCAGGTAATGGCAGGCCGCTCTCTCCTCTCGGGGGACAAGGCCCCTCTGTGCACCCCGGAAAGAGAAGCCTCCCACCCTGCACCGTCCGTGCGGGAGAATCTGCCTCAACTCCGCCCAGAAGGCAGGACAGAAGGGCCTCCCCCCAAAGGGCTGGGCCGAGCCCCAGGGCCCTTCCTGTCCTCCGCAGCCCTGCCCGGACAGGTGCACAGCCGGGGAACGGCTACGCAGAGACTCAGCCAGTCGCTCACCCGGAGTCGCCTAAAACACGAAAAATGCCTCTGCAAAACCGATTTCTTCAAGCCAGACACAGAACCGAGTCGGAGCAAAGAGCAAACCGCCTCGACATCAGTTCTACACAAAGAGGACGCCCAGGACGGAGGAGCGGTGCAGGGAAGAGGCGGGGAGGGCCCCTGCACAGACAGAGGCACGCGTCCCGGAGCGAGCCGGTCAGCAACGAGGCTAAGCTCCCCGGCACAGTAGGCGGGGGGGTGGGGGGGGGTGCGCAAGTGCTCAAGTCAACTCCAGACGGCTCTGCAGAAACGTTAACCTCCACGTCCACTTCCTATAATCTCCCAGCACCGTGCCTGCCCGACCCCATTGGACCTCCATTCTGACATCGCTGATTTGAACCCACTGAGCTCCTGTTCATAATGATGAATCCGCTTCAAACTGCTTACTCCAATTAGCAGTTTAACCTTGAGGAGCCAGCTGCGATGACGGGACACCCAGGCACTGAAAGCCCAAGCCCCGACCCGCAAAGGTCAGCCTCGCTCCCAGGACAGAGAAGGCACAAACTTGAGCCAACGTCACAGGACAGAACGGGATCATAAGGCCTCAAACCAGACATCCAAACTTTCCAGCGATCTCTAAACACCTCGTCCCGAACAAGAGAATTCCAGCCACTTCCCACGCGTCCAGTCTCATCCGTGGTTCCGCCGGGTCTTCGCTTCCAGTACGTTCCGTGTCCTGGCAACGTGGGCAGGCGCAGGGGTCTACCATGCGGTGACTAGTGTAAGGCTCCTTCCTCTCAGACGCCGCCCGCAAGGGCACCCACACTGCGCCCGAACCTCCCTCGTGATGGAACCAAGGGACCCGGTTGGACGCGAAGACTTGAAATCCAGGACCTGCCCCTCGCCTGCCCACACGCTCTGGGCTGCTCTACTGGACATGGGAGCCACGCAGGGGAGCACAGCCCAACTCAGCCATCTGTAAGGCCAAAAACCTCCCAGTGGGGAGAAGAGCCCACTGGTGAGCAGCCGTCAGAAACCACAGAGCGCGGGGTGCCTGGGAGGCCGAGCCAGGGAAGGGACCTCCCCTTGATTTCGGCTCAAGTCATGATCTCATGGTTTGAAGTGGGGTACTGCGTCGGGCTCTGTGCTGACAGCGTAGAGCCTGCCTGGGACTCTCTCTCTCCCTCCCTCTGCCTCTCCCCTGCTCTCTCTCAAAATAAGAAAAAAAAAAAAAACCCTAAAAAAAAAAGAAACTTCCAGAACAGAAGACTTCTGCTCAGGACACCCCCTCCCCTCAGGTCCCCAAGCCTCCAGCTCAAACATCCCTCCCTTCGTCTTGCGAACACAACTTACCTTCATGAGCTCAAAAAACTCCGCCGGGGAGGAGAGCACCCTGACGTGGGAGCTGCAGACGCCGAACTCCGGGACCAGGTTCCGGATCCACTGGAACCTGTGCACGCCCTCCGGACACAGGCAGCAAGGAGGGGAAGTGACCTGGGGGACCGCTGGGGACAGCACAGGGGCCAACAGCAGCCATGGAGACCTGGTTAGAGAGACACACAAAGGGTCATGCTTCTCCACCACTTCCCTAGGGGTCCAGCTCAGCCACCGGGGGACAGACGGAAGTGCGAGCAGTCTCCTTTTTAGCCAACTGCAGATTCTCCTGCCTATTTTAAGTGGGCAGGGCTCTCCCTTTGGCCCGTCTGAGCCGAGCAGCTTGGGAAGTGCCGAAGCCCACAGAGGAACCCCAGGCTTGCCCCTGGTTCCCACAACTCCAAATCTGGAGCGGCCACAAGTCAACGCACGGTAGCCACTGCCTGCACACACCCGCCTGCGCAAGGCTGCCAGAGGCCACCGGGAACGAAGGCGGGGCTGGGATGCCTGCGATCCCCGAGCCCCAGGCTACCGGCTGCACAACTGCAGAGGTAAGCACGGCTCTCACTTAGGGAAGGACCTCGGAAAATGAAGCTTTCTCTCTAACACTCAGCGGCGGAGAGACGAGCTGGAGCAGGAAGAGCCTGGAGGAGGGAGATGATCAACCCCTCCGCCCCAGGACGCATCATCCTCGGGGCTCACTCCACCCTAAGCTGCTCCCCAGGCCGTCTACACTCCACTGAGGCAGAGATGGACCCACAAGTCTGCGGCCTGCGCCTCCATGGCGACACACGGAGCCCCGCCCTACTTGAATCCCAGCAAGCAGCAGCAGGAAAATCCTGTGCAATGTGACCTCCTACCACAGAGAGGGACTCTGGGGAAGGGACACTGCGACACCCCAAGGCCTGAAGGGCCCATATTCCAGGAAGATGATGTCACTCTCTCGCCTCATGCTAGGGCACAGAGTCTTCCCAGAGCCCGAGAAGGTCCCCACACAGGCGCCAGATGGCCCACAGCTGTGCTTCCCAGAACCCATCGGTCTGTCCCGGCCGACTCATCGCCAAGAAAACTTGAGTCAAAGGTTAGAAGGTAGCGATCCCCTGGATCCTGGGAAGTTGGGGACTGGCCTGGGGCCTCCCGGTGCAGAGGGAAGAGCGGCCAGCCTTCCCTGCTGTCCCCAAGTTGTGTGTCGGGGGGGGTGATGGCACCAGGGGCTTGCTACGGCTCTCAGGAGCGGCAGCTGGCCACGTGAAAGGCCTAGACACACAGACCAGCGGCTGCAGCCTCGATTTCCCAAACTGTAGGCCTTATTCCTGTGGTGCTCAAAGACAGCTTCCAGAAGGAGAGGGAAATAGCCTCCAGTCCAACGTCAGACCATGAGATGATGGGAAAGTCTGCACAACACTCTATGGATCAGAAGCCCCGAAGGGGCCTGAAGTCCAACAGTCGTCCCCTAAACACAGCTTATCTGAGGTGGGAAACTGCACAGCAGCAGACCGACGTCCCAGCCTGACGGCACCTGTCCTCCCTCAGACAAAGAAAGGTCCGGGGCGTCAGCTAACCTCGGGCCGCACCCCTCATCTGGGCCAAGAGATGGCAATCAGCCCCCCCAAAGGAAGATGCGGAAACACCTCCTTGGCACACGGCAGCCCAGGAGAGAGCGAGTGCCAGCCCGAGCCCCAATCCCGGTCATCACGTGAGCAGCCCTGTGTCCCGTCGGGGAGGGAGGTGCCCAGGGGAGGAGCGGCCCGGCCCCGGACGCCCACACGCCCGGCGGCCTCGCAAGCTTCCACACCTGCGACCATCCGAGAACGACACGAGACCCAGGTGCTGCCGTTAATTACCGGTCAAGACACACAGCGCGAGGCTTCGAGCGACAGTAAAGGGGCGCTCACCTGAGCCCCTACGGCACCTCGTTCAGGGGGGCTCCCAGGGGCTGCCCCGGGCGGGGGAGGGGCGAGCAAAGCTAAGGAGCGAAAATGGGCAGGAGCCACGGTGAGCGGGAACACCCAGGAGGCTCTCCACGGCCAGTCCTGGCGACGCACACTCCCAGGAGTCCGGCGTGGGCCCCGGCCTGCCTGGGAGAGGCGCGGGGCAGGCTCGGGCAGGCCGGGCTTGTCCCCACCGGGCAGCCTGCCCCGGGAGTGCTCCACCAGCGCCTCTGTCCAAGATCCACTGAGGGCTTTCTTAGGTTGGCTTCCTGTTTGATCTGTGTATGGACAGGTTTATTTTTGCTAGAGAGGAGAAGAGCTGAGAGGTGCCAGGGGCCCAAGGGGTGGGGGGGCACCCTCAAGTGTGGCAATTTTACACACCCGAAGAGAAGGCACTATGAAAAGGAGCAGAGCCTTCTATCAAGGTCCCCACAGTGACAGGCGTGGGAGAGACACTTGGATGGGTGACGCTCAGGCTCTAAGCGAGGTGCCCGGGGGGCGGGGAGGGGGAGCAGGAACAGCCAAGCCAGAGTCTGCCTGGAGGCCCCACTCGGGCTTCACCTCAGCCAGAAGCCTCCCACAACCTAACTCCTGGGAATCTTCCCAGAAAAGGTTCCTCCCAGGGCCAGCCGCACCCCCACTGCATTAACGCCCATCTCTGGGGGCGACCACCTGCTCGGGCGAGTCCCCGCACCCCACAGAGGCCTACTAGAAACCGCACGTCCCAGGTCAGGAACCGGAGCCCGAGAGATGTGAGGCGCTGTGGTTACTTTACCAAAACAGCAGAGTCGTGGTGCGCGCCCACCGCTCAGAGAGCCACACGGGCGCGCCCACCGCTCAGAGAGCCACACGGGCACGCCCACCGCTCAGAGAGCCACAGCGGCACACACACAATTTCCACATGGAGGCCCGGACACCCCTGAATCATCTCTCTGGTCCCACCTAGCCCCCGTTTCTAGGTAGAGAGAGAGGAAGTGGGGCGAGGGGGTGGGGGCCAGATGACAGCTTCTGCTGATGACCCGGCCTCCCTGGAGGCCCGCTCCTTTACTCAGGAAGACCACGAAGTCTGGGGGACAGGGCTAGGGCAGGCGGGGGCAGAGGCAGCAACAAACCAGGCACACTGACCCCGGCCCGCGATTCTCAAAGTGGAACGAAGCAGCAGGCCCCCCTGGAGGGTGGGCTCCAGCCACCCACGGGCCGCCAGACTGGAAAAGGCTGGGCCCCAGGGCTTACGGCTCCCAAGGGGTGTGCAGTCCTTGCGCTGGGGAGGGGCCTGAGTCTAGGCACTGAGGACACCTGACTTGGGGACCGTTCCTGCACCTGGGCGAGGGGGGTGAGGGGAAGGTGTCAGGGTGACTCCAGGAGGGCACAGCAAGTGTGAAGGGAGCGTGGTACAGGGGGAGAGAAGCCTCCTCCCACCGTCTCTAGGAGGAATCCGCGTCTGAACCGCTTTGACTAAGGATGCGCTCTTCCCGGAGCCCCCAGACGGCGGGCCGCCACTAAGTGAAGACAGTGGGGGCCAAGGGGCGCTCCTAGGTGGGACAGGGCAGGCCATCCTCCAGCGAGGCACGGAGAGGCAGGCAGGGGGACCTGAGTTCACAACAGCCAGTCCCTCGGAAACGAGCAGAGCCGCTGAGACACAGCAAACACGGCCACGGACCCAGGGGGCCTCGGGGGAAAGAGAAGGCACTTGTCCTGTTGGCGGGAAGACAGGAGGCTTCCCTTTCACCGAACGTCCTGAGGCTGCCTGTGCCCCACGGAAACTCACCGGCACACCCTGCACTCTTCCTTCGTCTGGACGCACAAGCAGGCCTGGAGGTCCCGCCGCGCTCCCCATGGCCAACGGCGGAACGCCCACACAGGCAGGCAAACCCCGGAGAAGTCCACCCAGGCCTACGCCGCCCATGTCCCCTCCACCAGCCTCTCTGCCTCAGAGGACCCGGGCCTGCTCCCCAGGGGCCGCACAGTGCCACCCACCCCGCTGGGAAACAGACAAGCTGAACCACCTCTCAAGGGGTTTTTCAAAAGGGGGCACCTTGGGCTCCCAACAAAGAAAACGGCGATGCTGCGGGGCTGTCCTCAGACACGGACCACAAATCCTCAAGAGACAGCACGGGAGCATGCCGTCCTCGGGATACTAACTAAGCGGCCCCCACCGTGGGCTCAGCCGTGCTCCAGAGGTCCCTGGGCTCTTCTGGAACCGTGAGATAAGATTCGTGGTACAAGCTCTGTGGCTTGGATCCCATCCAAATCTGTACAAAATGATGAAAAAATTAAGTTTTTAAGAGGAACTGAGCTCTGTGGACTGCAATTATTTTCAGAAACTACTTTTTAAGAAAAACCCACCCTCCCTCCTCAGTCATGCCCACTGAAACGTCAAGAAAGTGAGCTAGTGAGGCAAGAGCAACAGTCACAGCACTTCCTGAGAAAAGCTCTGAGAACCCACACGCAGGCCCCGCGCTTCCTGCGGCCCCGGGGCCCGGCTGGCGCAAGCCCGGCCCGAAGAGAGGAGAGCGAGCATGGGTGCCCGCAGGTTACAAAAGACCAACGGCCGGCCGTACTCCGCCTCGAGGCCAGCGCTGCCAGCACTGGCTGTGTGCCGACCGGCCAGAGGACCGTCCTCCTGACTGGCCCAGAAGGAAGTCGCTACCATCCAGGGGCCAGAAAACAAACAGAAACCCGCGCCGCGTCCCCGTCAGAGCACCAGGCCTGGCAGAGCGCCTGTCGAGAACCAAATCGCACGTGCCGGTAATCCAAAGGCTCGGGCCGGCCGACTTCCCAGCAGCCTCGAAAAGAACTCATTTACGTGAATCAGATCACATGCTTACAAGTGGCTCAGCTATCAGAAAGCTCTGATCCAGCCTCCCCGCTCCCTTTCAAGGGGCACACTGCTGACGGACCCAGCCTAACTCAGCCCCCAGCAAGGTGCTCGGGAGACAGTTCCGCTAACGTGAAATCAATAAAGCTACACCTTAAAAGTCTGTCAATTGTAAGTCTTATTCGAATTCCTTGCAGGATCAAATTTGAATTTCCTGGGGGGAAATGACACTTTGATTCTAAGTATCCCCTGCATACCCATTCTATGACTCCGAACAAGTCAGGAGCATCACAAAGTTCAAAGAAAAAGTAATTTCTGGAAATCTGGTGGTCCCTCAGAGTGGAAGATCCTAATGAGCTGAACCGGAGGGTGCGAAGTGCCGTGACAACGGAAGACAATCTAACGGAAAGAACAGCGCTCGGGGAATCCATTTCCCTCGAACTCAGGGAGGCCAAGAGCCCCTTCACCTCTCCTCACACTCACACTCACCCACACACCTAGAAGAGAGAAAACAGGACTCGAGTTTCAAAAATAAAGCCCTTTCTGCACAGATAGCTCAAACTGAAAATCATTTGGCGTTTTTTGAGAGAAAGAGGCCACAAAGAAAAGGATTTCCTCGACTGGCAGGCAAGTTCAAGATTAGGAACGCACCCCCCAGAACACATTTCCCACTAAGGCTCTGCTGCTGCAAATAACAAGTCAATTCTGCGTCGCCTCGTGGCTCCAACTATCTGAAGGTGTCGTCCGCCCCTCCTGAGCTCCAGACCTGGCCGTCAGCTGCGGGCTGAACCCCTCCACCCGGCCTAGTTAGCCTGCCCCAAACCCACCGGATCATCACCCCTCCACCCCCAGTCCGCTTTCTTAACCCCCGTCTTGGCGAAGTGTGCCCCCACTCATGCAGTCACCCAAGTCAAACGCACGACCTCCCCCCACGTCCAGCACTCCCTCTAGGCCTCCCCCACCAGAGCGGATTATGATCCCTTTCATTCCCCACCACCTCAGGCCTAGATCACTATGAAAGGAAACGACTCGAAATCTCAGAGCTTGCCTCCCTGGGTCTCAGCCCAGAGGATGAGTTTGTTCCCAGCTCCTCCCTCCGCCTCCCTTCCCTACTCCAGCACCCCCCAGTCAGCTCCTGGAAATGACTCGAGAACTGCCTCCCGCCTCTGCTGCTACAGTCATCGGCCCCCCTCATTCAGGATCCTTCCCTGAACACCAGCAGCTCCCCCTTCTCTCCCCAGTCTGCTCCCATACTCCCAAACACAGCTCTGAGATCACCGCCGCCAGGAAGCCTTCTGTGACCTCCTGATGTGCCTCCTCCGTGCAGCCGTGGCCTTCTCCCTTACTCTCCTATTACTGTCCGCTTATGGCTCTGAGCACCTTGAAGATGGGGCTATGTCTCTACCTGTCTTCCTCGGCACCTAGCAGACCAGTGCTCTACACACACGCGCCGAATAAATGAATGAGCCCAACAGTCCACGGCGATAATGAGTCAGATGCCCGCTCAAGAGAAAAAAAACAGTATTTCTAGATCACTAATTGGAAGCAATTTTAAGTAGCGTTCTCTGTCACTATGGCCGTCTCTGTAACTAACAAGGAAACCGCTGCAAGGAAAAGAGCCCTCTCTCCACCCCTCCCGTTAGCCGCGAGGGTTCACCAGGCACCCCGACAGTTGAGTCAGATTGGCAGCTACAGTCTGAAAAAGTCTAAGCTCATGACTACACAGAACTATTATCAGTGAATCAATGACCAGAGTTACAAGAAACCACATCATTCGGGGAATGGGGAGTTGCGAGGTGCACTTGTACAACGGGGAGGAGAAACGAAAGTCAGCGGCCAACAGAGGCGGAGTGGCCACACAAGGCCAGAGAAACCCCAACACCAAGGCCACGAGGAGTCGGGAAAATCTGCAAACCCAGTAAGGCAAGAAGAAAAAAAAAGGGGGTCAGAAAGCTATAGTGGTGTAACAACACCGGTCGTGGCACTTATCCACAGTCCTAGTCGAATTTTTGCTAAGGATTATAAAACACAAATTTCTGACACCTGTGTGTCTTTGGCTTCTGCGAGTTTCCGGTTTAACTGTTGACCCAGAGACACGACTCCCTGTCTCCGTATAATCAAAAAGAAATATGGTGTCACACCTTCTGCTCCACTTACAAAAAGGACTTTGGGAAGTCAGTGTAGACTATCCCCACTGCCAGGCTCACCACCCCCGCAAAAAAAGAAAAAAAAAAAGCCACTCAAGAGAAATGTCTTTTTCAAAAGAATTTGTTAATGGTCAATTCCAACGCTAAACAGCAATTAACAATGAAGTGTTCTTCCTAGAGTTTGAACACATACAGGGAAATGACAAAACTGCCCGAACACCTCATCTTTGAGGAGAACACATTTCTTGAAACTTGAAACCAAATTTCCCAGTGGTCTGATGCCGAGATGTGAAAGTCATCTGACTTCACTACCCACTGCAATGGCCAGGGCTTGGCCAACCACCAAGTACAGAAAATGCTGAGGCCATCTCCGCCCCGCCCCCACCGGTTTCGCTGATAGGAAACTGGAAGCCATTCAGATCGGCTTCTAAGGGCTCAACACTGCCCCGATGCTATCACCTAAAAGTTACCCTGAATCACACTCGACTTCTTACTGAAAATCATCCACTGTAATCCAGGATGAAGCAGGCCGCTTCCCATACCTAGAAACGGCACGCATGACTGGACCACAGATCGGTACCCAAAAGTCAGGAGGTCCCTCTCACCCAAGTCGCACAGATAAAATCTAAGACAATGCAAACCCTACGAAGGGATTTACCTCTAGGATCTTTTTTTTTTTTCTTTTAAAGGACCAAGGGTAAAGCTTGAGTCTCTGATAAGAAAACCATCCGCACACAAGAATTTTTTTTAACATTAGCACTAACAGCAGGCCTCTCAGGTCAGCATGTTCTAGGCAAATGTTGACTCTGAAAGACCACGGCCTGAGCAAACCGCTTCAAAGCCTCCCTCACCATTTACAGAAGTCACTTCAGTACTTTTCCAGCACACGGGCCCTTTGAAAAGTGTGAAGGGGGGTTCGAGTGGTTCCTCTTCCCAGGCCTGAGAGTCAGTGACTCACATCCTCTCGGGCAGGATGTGAGCAGCGCTGCACGGACACAATCCCGGGCTGCGCTGATTCACTCGGGCCGAGCCACCCGCGGCCAGGACCACGTAAGGAAAAGACCCCTCCGAACCCAAGCGGCGCCTCTCGCGACCGGACCCCTGCAACGCCAGCCGCCCGGGGCCCGGGACGCCCGAGCTCGGCCCCCGCGTGAGCGCGCACTCCCGGCGCGGAGGGAGGCGGGCTGCGGCCGCGACCCCGCCACGGCCGGCCCGGCCGCCTCTCACCTCCTGCGCCGGCGGTCCCGGTTCCTGCCCAGGCGGTCGGACAGGCGCCCCAGGAGCGCGGCCAGCCCGGGGCGGCCGGGCAGCAGGCCCAGCAGCCGCCGCCAGAGCACCGGCCCCGCCGCCGCCGCTGCCGCCGCCGCCATGGAGACTCGGCGCTTCCGCTTCCGCTTCCGGCGCGCAACAACTTTATTGACAGCGGCGCTGGCCGACAAGGGGCGGCGGGGGCGGGGCGGGCGCAGGTGTGCGGGCGGCGCGCGGGGCGCAGGCGCAGACGCCGCGGGAGCATCCCCCGCGCCCGAGTCTGTTGGCGTCGCGCTGTCCAGGTCGTACCCGGCGCCGAAGGTCCCGGGCAGGTGCAACGGGCAGGCCCCGAGGGCCGCCTCCACGGAACCGGAGCACTTCTCTAGCTGATCTTCGAAAAGAAGATGTTGCAGTGTTCTGCTGGGCGGGGGAGATGGTCTGACCCGAAACGCGGGGTTCCTCTGCGGACCCATACGGACTGGGACTTGCGAACCGGTAGAGCCGTAGGAGATGGCCACATCATCCTTGTCCCGGGCCGGGGAGTGGGGGGGGGGGGTTGTGGACACACTGGATGCAACGCTTTCCGAACTCGCTTCCACCCGGGTATCCCACGGAAGTCAGTTACACGTTCGCTGCAAGAATGTTCGTCTCAGCGGCGCCTGGGTGCTTCAGTCGTTAAGCGTCCGACTTTGGCTCGGGTCATGATCTCACTGTTCATGAGTTCGAGCCCCACATCCAGCTGTCTGCTGTCAGCCTGGAGCCCACTTTGGTTCTCTGTCTCCCTCTCTCTGCCCCTCCCCAGCTCGTGTGTGCTCTGTCTCTCAAAAATAAATAAGCATTTAAAAAAAAATGTTCATCTCAGCATTGTGCTTGGTATCAAGAAGTGTGGAAACAATCAATAGTGAGAGAGTTGGTGAAATAGATAATCGGGCATCACCGTGTGGGAAGACGGCGCAGCCATAAAGAATTACGTCCTAGAAGAATCTCTAGTGACATCGAGCGTAAAATCCAAATTTTAGTAGTATAGAGCTTATCTCATTGCAGAAATTAAAAATTGGAGAGAACATCGTGTACAGACAGGCTGAAAGTACGCAAAACCTGTAACATTGGTTGTTTGGAGCTATTCGAGAATTTCCAAGTTGTTTACATCAATGAGCATTGCAGATTGTTTCCAGTTTTCCTCTACGTTTAGACAGCTTTACAAATACAAGGTGGAGTCTGATTCAACTCTTCCGAGTTAGAAGTGGTGAATCATCAAATTTCCTAATTTCCAGTAACTAGAATGAGACCACCCATTGCATGCTTCCACTTCTGCGCAGGGCCTGGGACAAGGGGTTGCTGCAGGAGTCAAGTTGCTGAATGCCTGCACCACGGTGCCCGATGGCGACCACGAGAGCATCCTACCCATCAGACCGGAGCTGGCAGCTTCTTGTATGTGGTGGTGGTGCTTTGCTGGGTGAGACAGATGCCCATAGTACCGTCCCATTGGGGACCTCCGATCTAAAACAAATTGGAGAAACACACGGTGATATGACAGCATGGGAAGTTAAACTAGTAAGTTTTTACGTGTAAACAGCAGGCTATGACCCAGCCCCTTCTGAAGCCACACGCCTAGAGCGTCTGTCCTTCATGGCTAGTTTGCAGCTGTAAGAGCTACAACCAGAATGAGGCAACCACGACTTTGCCCTAGGACATGCACATTTAGAAGTTGCAAAATTTTTAAATAATGGTTTTCAGAGATTGAGCAAATGTTTAATGGTTACATTTACACGATGAGAAGACAAACACGTTCCCCCAGGAGATCTCACATGGGCTGATTAGCGAGAATAAGTAGAGGAGAAGTCACTCTCAGGTGACACAGGTGACCCAGAGAGGAGGCCGAGGGGTGCCCCCAAGCTGCTTGGAGGGCCAGCGGTCTAGGGCAGGCACCGCAACTGCTGCAGCGCTCTCCACGGCCACCTTGATGACCTTGGCCCAGAAGCCACTTGCCCTCTGGGACCCCTGATGTCTCGAAAGCCCATCCACTGAGGCCCCCCTCCCCCTCCTGCCCTCACCCACCACCTTCTGGCTCGTCGAACTGGCTCCTTCCCGAACAGGAGGTGCCAGGGTTACAATGACAAGAGTTGATGAGACTGATGACAGATATCAGGTCTTCCCAAACAGAAAAGGAAATGCATTCACTGGAAGGGGAGTTGACGTCAGGGAGGGGTGGGCTCCGGCCCCTGATAGCGAGGCTGCCCTCGAGGGCAGGAAACAGCAGGAAATCCTGAGCCCGGGGCCCAGGCCTCCCTGTCTGTGATTCACACACGGACCGAAAATCAGCCCAACGGGAGCGGAAGGCCCCTCCTCCCCTGACCACTTTGTGCGAAAGGGTCTCTTTCAGCCACAGGGTGCTTAGCAAATTCTAGGAGAAGAGGTGGCCCGGCCCATCTCCCTCCAGCGAGGAGGACCTCTCCAGTTTGTCCGTAGGGGCTGATCAGCTGCTTCTGAGAGTGCACTCGCACTCTCATTTCACCGGGAATGTAGCCTCGGTACCAGGAGGGGAGGGAGCCGGCTCGGGACCACTGCCTGCCTCTGCCTCAGTTCCTCCACTTAGGCGTGCCCAGCCTCACCTGCCTGTCTCTTCTCAATCCCTCAACCCCCTCCTTCCCCGCACCCCACCCCTACACTGCCACCTTAGGATCTTTGCTTAGTTGTTCATGAGCACGTCCCCCATCCCCCCAGCTCCTCTCACCCCCCTGAGCCCTGTATTTCTCCTGGAAACACGTCCAGGCCCTATTTATTTTCTGCCTATTACATAGTGTGATCTAATCATACGCATCGGTTTGTTTTTCTTCATGCGTGTGTATTTAAGTACAATTGACACACGATATTATGTGAGTCTCAGGTGTGCGACGTTGCTATTCGACCTCCAGATACGTGATGCTCTGCTCGCCACAGGGGCAGCTGCCGTCGTCACCGCACACCACCACACGGCGCTGTGCTGCACCTCTCATCCCTGCGACTCCCACATTCCAGAGCCGGAAGCCCGTATCTCCCTCTCCCCTTCACCCTTCATGCCCATCTCTCCCTTCCCTGCCGTGTATTTTGTCTCCCTGCTCCCCACCCTCCCCCCCAGCCCTGCGAGCATGTGAGGCCATAACACCTTATGTGCTCTGAGCGCCCTGAATGGGACCAGGCCACAGAGGCGGGTGCTGTCATCCCCGGTTTAATGAAGCCACACATGGCAGGTGGAAGCCCTGGAGCCTCCTGGCTGCCCATCTGCGCTGTTCCAGTGATCTGACCGCCTGAGAATTTATTCACCTGCCGCCACAGATCAGTGTGCAGACCTGGCAGCTCAGACCTACATTTGGGGGTTGGTTTGCCTGAGCCCCAGATCTTCCTTCAGGCCGCCACCGCTTTTCCTGCCTTCGTTTTCCCCAAGATACATTCTCCCGGCTGAGCTGTGACCCAGTAGCAACTACTCAACCTGGTACAAAGCCGCCACAACCAATACGAACATGCGCAGCTGGACTGCCGATAAAACTTTATTTACAAAAACAGTCTGCCAGCCTGAGTGCCACAGTTTGCTAACTTCCGCTTCAGGACACGTCATTTCCCCACGGCCGCAGCCAGGCACCAGGCGTGAGCCCTGCCAGGCCTGGATGGCCCTAAAAGTGGATGAGACAGGTCTTCTGGCCCCAGGGGCCTGAGGGGGCTGGAGCTCTGGGGTGGGGAGAGAGGCCCAGAGGCGCTGAAGGTTGTGAAAAATCTGCCAAGCCCTGAAGCTCCAAACAGCAACCTAAGGGGTAGAAATAGGCAGCTGGTCAAGGTTCCCGTAGGTCTCATTTCAACTTTTCAGTGTCGAAAAGCTTGTCATCTGCAAAACAAACGCCGCCTATTGCCCAGTGCGCTCCGTGCCTCCTGCCGCAAGAGGCCCAGGATAATCTGGCGTTTCATCAACCAGAAGCCAGGGCCCAAATTTCTGGAAATGCCTCCTGGGCAGAGCGTGCTGGTTTGTTTCTCCGTCGCTGGTGAGAGATAAATGTAGCTCTCAGTTTCAGGGGAATCTCGGCCTCTTGTGGCATGGCAGGCAGCCAGCGCCACCCCAGCGAGGCCGACGCCTCCTCCCGAGGCGGCCAGTCCAGCGCGCGGGGAAGCACTGCGGCCCGTGGCCAGTTCCGTCCCAGGGAATCCCGGGCTCTCTGGGTCCTGCTAGGGAAACCGAGGCGGGCCGCTGGGGGCTCCCTGGCCAAAGCCCACCCTGCTATTGCTGTGCCCTGCTTCTCCCTGCCTGGCCCCCATGGTTAATTGAAGCAAGAGGTCGAGTGTGCCCTGGGCCGGTCCTGAACCACACCCCCCCACCCCGCTCCCGCTCAAGATAGATCTTGTTTGAGATGAGGCCACATCAGACCAGACCCGAGCAGGCAGGACTCTCTCTCGCCGGGACCAGGCTTGATTTATTTCCGGTCCCTTGGAATTTAGGGGAGAGACTCAAAGTAAACCCCCAACGTCACCCTTCTTGCCCTTTAGCCTAGAAAGGGGAGGTGGGAGGGGAAGGCGGAGGTCCGGTGGGATTGCTGCCTCAGTGCCCGGGGCTCCTGGCAGAGAGGAGCGGGGAGGGCGGGGGGGGGCGGGGGGGGGAGGCCAGTCCTGGGGTGGGCCGAGCTGGAGAGCCCATGCCCCATCCAACGGGCCACTGGAGGCCTGCCAGGATATAGACCAATTTTTGGTCTGTCAGATCATCCAATTTTTCCCAAAAAAGCCCCAAATTCAGACATGAATGTGAAATTTCCAGATTTTTAAATGTTGTCTCAAAAAATGTATTTTTTTAATTAATTCTCCATCATCTAACCAGGGCACCGATGGCCACATTCAGCCTATGGCTCACTACTCCACACGCATCTTTTGGTCTTCGAAAAAATGTCCCAGGCACCACGGGAGGACGAGGTAAGAGTAGGAGACGACAGGAGGTCACAGTCCATCCGTGTGTCATGTGGGAATGTTGAACTCCCGACGGTATTGCCTATTCGTAAAACACACCTTGAGTTTCAAAGTTCCCAAAATCAGAGCCTGACCTGCCTTTCACGAGTGGAAGGGGAATAATATTCTCATCTTACCAGTTTGTAGCTGCCTCTGGTGGGGCCTGAAAGCAGGGATCTAAGGCCGTTAGTAGGTGGGGGGGAGAGAGAGGGGCAGAAGTGGGCAGGAGGCTCAGCAGGTGGGCCGGGGGTCCCAGGCACGCTGGCACCGGGGGTGTGCCCTTCCCCGGGCACCTACAGGCTGGGAAACTTGGGGAGGTCAGGTGACCCCTCCAGACCTCAGCTTCCCAACAGCCTGCGTGTGTCACTTCCTCAGGGAATCCCCTTGGCTGTTCCCCCCAATAGATTCAGTCTCCCTATAATATGCTCCCACAGCCCCCTAGGACTTCTCCTTTACTTAGGGTGCAGTCGAAATTGACCAGTCATGGCATCAATTGTGGGAGGATCTTGACCTTCTGGGAAGAATCCAAGCTTCCTGAGCGCCCAAACTGACAACTTCCAGGCGCCCTGCTCAATGTCTGACATATAGTAAGTGCTCAACAATTATCTCTTAAAGGTATGAACGAACAAATGAATGAATGAATGAATGAATTTGTAAAATAAGTCTTGCAAGAGCAGGAAGTGACTCTGGGCAGGCTCATCTATCCCAGAAATCTGGACCGCCACTGGCATTTTGTTTACAAATATAGGGGAGCTCATGAAATCCTGGGGAGGGGGCGGTACATGTGCCCCAGGTTAAGAAACTCTGACCCCCACAACATGGGGCCAGATGAGCACAGCATGAGCCAAAGGAGAAGCGGGAAGGACCGGCATGGGAGACCCACCTCAATGTCATGCTTCAGAACCTCACCTCTGTCCCTGATGGAGACCCCCACCTCCCACTCCTTCCAACACACTTCTCTGCCCCTGTGGCTGGTTCCAGACCTTGGGATCCAGGGAGAGGGTATATCATTTCCCCTTTGAACTTGCCCAAGAACTGGCGCCTCCCAGAGTACATGCCAGTGTGCGCTTCACAATGCGGGGACCCAAGGACCTTGCTCGTGGGGTCACACACCTGGTTAGGGGACTCAGGAGGTCGCCGTGGAGATCTCGCCCCTGCAGGAAGCTTAATGCACGGTGCGTGGGGTGGGGGGGCTCAGTGCCGATGCTACACACACACCCAGGGGAGGGGGTGAGCAGTACCTGACCCAGGAACCCAGTGGGGCGGGGGCTCCAGGGGCCCGCCGTCTGTAGGCAAGCCATTGCACCCAGTGGTCCTCCACCAGCCCTTGGCTCTCCAAGGCCATCTTGAGCCCAGAGCAGAAACTCCTGGGAGCCAGCCTCACTCCCCACCCGCTTCGCCAGGCTCTCCTTCTCCTGGGCACTGCCACTTTAGCTCTGGGTGCCGGGCCAGGCCTCACTTGCATTGCAGCCCAGATGGTTCACCACGGCCTCTTCCCAGAACTGCCCGCTGCCCGGCTGTCTGTTCCTGAGTGCGGGCGCGGGCACCGCGGCTGCTCCAGGGCGGACGGAGACTATTCCCATCCCAGCCCCGGGACGGAGCTGGGTTTGTTGATTTGGGGTCAGGAGAGACCGTTGGCTGGAAGCTAGTGCTCTAGCCCCAACTCAGAACTTGGAACAGATGTAGATTCCTCACGGAGCGGTGGGGAGGAACCTTCCCCCCCTCCAGCAGGCACCCCCACACGCTTCATACCCTCTGCGCCCTCCCAAAGTCTCCCCCCCCCCCCCCCCCCCCCCCCCCCCCCCCCCCCCCCCCCGTGGGTAGAAGAATGGGCCCCTGCCCCAGGGCTCTGGCCCAGCCCAAGCCCCAGAGGGAACAAGGAATGTGAGAAGGCAGGGTGGGTGAGTGGGTGGGTGGGTTGGTGAAGTGTTTTTGTTCCCCTCCCTCGGCCCGTTTTCTGGGAAATGCCAGAGGCCAGCTGGGCCTGGAATGTCAGGCTTGAAAGAACTCCTCCACCGCTGCAGACATCAGAGCCACAAACCTTTGCATCAGCTCCCTGGCCCCTCCCTGTAAGAACAAAAGCCACAAGCCATTGTCCCATTGTCCCAGCCGGCCTCCCCCGCCCTGTGGAAAGTGGCAAAGAGAGAGATCTGGGTCTACCTGTGGTGAGATCCCTGCACCGTCCCCACCTACCCCCCTCCCCCCACCCCTCTGCACTGGAAGGTCACGTCCGCCATAGCCCTGCCGCCATCAAGGCCGTCCGCACCCACCGGCAGGGACTGGACTGCCCATCCAAGCAGGGCCCAGAAGAGCCGCACTGGGGCAGCAGGGGACCCAGCTTCCCAGAGGTCCGGGGAGACACAAGTCCCCTGCAGCAGCTCCAAATTGGCTGAGAAAAACAGGCAGGGACCGAGAGAGGAGAGTCCCCACTGCCCCCTGCCCCTCTTTCTGAGCTGCGAGCACCAGACTAGAAGCTCCAGAGGGAAGGACCCAGATTCTTTCCCCACCACCGTTTCTCCAGGCCTGGTCAGCTAACCGGCATGTGACAGAGGCACAATCAACGCCGAGTAAGGAATGTGAAGCCACTGGGCAGTCGAACCCAGCTGCCTTCTTGTGCCACAGAAAGGCCACCAGTGTTAAAGACAGAGGGAGGCCAGCCGAGGGGCTGGCATTGGGCAACTCTGTGGTCTGAGACCAGTCTCCTACCCCATCTTGCAAACACTGGCAGCCTTAGAGCGCGCCCCCGGGCTGCCCGAACGACGGGAAGACCATCTAGGCCAGTTCGGACTTTGTGTTCCCCAGAGCAGGCCGTGGCTTCCCACGACCACCGGCAGGCGCCAGGGTTCCTATCTCCGAGGTTGGGGCGAGAGCTCATCATCTGTCACCCCCGTGAGTAAGTGGACCGCCACAGGCAGCTGAAACCGCTGTGTACTTCCCCTCCATTATGAATGAATCTGTATTATCTTTATGACCAAGCACCTTTGCCTGGAAATGGGATTCTGACTTCGTAGAAATTCTGCAAAGGGAGAGATTAGAAGGCAGGGGTCTCCTAAATCCCTCGTCCAGGAAGATTAGTGGGCCGGGGCAGAGGGGCTGGACCTAGATGAGCTTTTCTCCCCAGAGGCCCCCCCCACCTCCGCCTCTGGCAGTCAGGGAAAGTGAGAGCAGCACTGCCCTGGGTGGCCCTCGCCCTGGGTCACCCTGGGGGGCTCTGGTTTGAGCGACTCTCTTTCCTGGAAGAGGGTCCCTGGGGGTGTGCCCCGCATCGGTCCAGTGCCTTGTCCCCACTTTCCCGGCAAAGTTCGGGTAGTCACTCCATCTACCTTTGGATTAGCGGTCCTGATCATCTCTGCCAAATGCACGTGGGGTTTCCGCACCCCCGGTCCCCCAGATGCCCCTGGGTCCTGTGGGAAGAAACCGCTAGCTACTCTAGAAATAAGCAGTCGGTGGATTCTAAAAATGATGGGAACTCAGGAGTCAACACACTCTTATTTAAAGATTCACTGAGAGGTGCCTGGGTGGCTCAGTGGGTTAAACATCAGACTCTTTTTTCCATTTAAGTCATGATTTCCTGGTTCACGAGGTTGAGCTCTGCATTGGGCTCTGGGCTGACAGTGCAGGGCCTGCTGGAGATTCTCTCTCTCTACCTCTCCTCCCTCCTCTTCTCTCTCTCAAAATAAATACACATTTAAAAAAAAAAAAAAAGGCCCAGGGGCGTCTGGGTGGCTCAGTCGGTTAAGCATCTGACTCTTGATTTCAGCTCAGGTCATGACCTCACGGTCTGGGAGTTCAAGCCCCACACTGGCCTGTGTGCTGACAGTGCACAGCCTGCTTGGCATTCCTGCTCTCTCGTCTCTCTGTTCCTTTCCCGTTTGCACGTGTGCGCTCTCTCTCTCAAAATAAATAAATAAACCAAAAAAAAAAAAAAGATTCATTGAGCACTTTCTATGTACCAGGTTTGGAAGAACAAAATACAGTCCTTTTTCCTGCAGATTCCCATTGGATGAGTAGTCGGGACACGTTGGTCAACGTGGAAAGAGCTACCCGGAAGTTTAACCTCAGATTCCGCCAAGTCTTAAGAGAAAAGTAGAAACCAGCCAAGGTGTGGAAGGCAGTTCCGCCCAGAAGGAAGGAGGTGAACATGCAAAGACCCAGGCCCGGGGAACATTCTGGAGACAGCTAGGCGCCCCATGAGATGTCAGTGGGGGCCGCCAATGAATCTACGGTGGAGCACAGAGCCTTTGATACATGCAAACCCTGGAGATATTAGAAAGCCAAGGGGAGGGGGCGCCTGGGTGGCTCAGTCAGCTAGGCATCCGGCTTCGGCTCAGGCCATGATCTCACAGTTCGTGGGTTCAAGCCCCGCGTCAGGCTCTGTGCTGACCACTAGCTCGGAGCCTGGAGCCTCCTTCGGATTCTGTATCTCCATCTCTCTCTGACCCTCCCCTGCTCGCACTGTCTCTTTCTCTCTCTCAAAAATAAATAAAAACATTAAAAAATTTTTTAAAAATTAAAAAAAAAAGAAAGCCAAGGGGAACCTTGGTACTTGGCTGACCTGTTTGGAGCCAAGCAGCTTTGCAGAATGCATCTTGCAAGGGAGACACATAGCTGTGCAAAACATGAAGCCTCATGGCCACGGCCGCCTCCGCCCAGGCCTGGGCAGTGCCTCCCCTCCCTAGACATCCCAGCGCCTCCAAAAGAATTAGAGCCAACCTGCGCTGGGCAGGAAATACGTGCAAGGCCCCGTGCAAAATGTGGTCCTCACACCCACCAGACGGGGTAGGTGCTGTTACCAGCCCATTTTACAAATAAGGAAACCGAGGCAGGGCTGGGGAAGCACGTCGTCAGAAGTCATACAACTACCACTCGTGGTGCCCAGACAGCAGTTTAATCTCCAGAGTCAGTACACAGAGAACGCAGCCCCCTTTCCCACTGCAAGCCCTGACCTGCTCCAGCCCGAGAGCCCCTTTCAGGACCCCCCTCCCTACAGCACGCTGCCCCTCCTCTCTGCTCTTCCAATCAGCCCTGTGCTCCCGGGCCGGCTCCCAGCAGAAACGCAGTCCCTGCAGAACCCAGGCTCACCTGGGGACCCTGCTGTGGTTTCAGAGATAGGAGATTCTCCCACCAGGCTGGAATTCCCAGAATTCCAGGGCTGTTCCGTCCTCCTATCTTCCCCCTTCAACATCTCCCCACCCCCCACCCATATAAAAAATGAACTATCACTGTATCCTAGGGTCGCAATCTTCCCTTTCTCCTGGCACCTGTCACTGGGGGGGTGGGGGGGGGCTGTCTCCCTGCACGATTCACCCAGCACTCTGTCTTCCCAGCACTCCGCTCCCTGCCTGGCAAGCACAGGCGCTCAATGAAGGTTTGTGGCCTGGATGAATGGACTTGACTCGTGTCAGACCATTATAATTTACAAAGCACCTTCTCATCCATTAACTCCAAGGTTATTCCTTGCGAGTCTTCCTTGTCCTTCACGGGCTCAGCACAGAAGTGTATGGTCACGGTCACGGTGCAGCCTCCCCTAGTCCTTTTCTCGGATGAGAAAAAGAATGAACCCCTGATTACAGAGACGGGGAGAATCCATTTCATTAGCCCACAAGCATCTTGAGGGAAAGACCCAGTCTTTTTCTTTTTTTTTTTACATTTATTTATTTATGAGAGACAGTGAGAGACAGAGCGTGAATAGGGAAAAGGCAGAGAGAGAAAGAGATATAGAATCCCAAGCAGGCTCCAGGCTCTGAGCCTGATGCAAGGCTCGAACCCACGAACTGTGAGATCATGACCTGAGCTGAAGTTGGACGCTCAGCCGACTGGGCCACCCAGGCGCCCCAAAGACCCAGTCTTATTATTATATTTCAATACTTAGCACAATGCCTGGTGCACAGAACCCAGTATCTGTGAAATGTGTTGAATAAAATCACTCTCCCCCTCTGCAGAAGTAACTAGAAACAACAAGAAGACTTTCTCCTTGGGGCGCCTGGTGGGCTCAGTCAGAGGAGCATGTGACTCTTGATCTCGGGGTTGTGAGTTCAAGCCCCACCTTGGGCTTAGAGATTACGTAAATAAAAATGGAACTTTAGGGAAAAAAAGACTTCCTCCTTACTACTCCTTACTACTGTCTCCTCCTAGAAGCTGAGGAAGAGTGAAACTGAGTTACTCACATTTCTAGCACACTTTGCTGTGCAGAATCTCTTGGAAATCTCAGCTGTCCGATGGGGAGAAGGTTACTGTTCTTATTTTATACACGGCAAAGGGAATCTCAGGAGGCTGGGTGTCCTGCCCAAATCTCACGTAGCCCCCAGCGTCTATGAGGGAAGGAGGTGATGGCACAGACTGGGGACACAGTGGCAGAGGCAGTCAGGTGCCTGTCTGCTCCTGGAGAAGCGAAGGGCCAGGCCTTTGTCTTCTAGACTCCCAAGATGCCTGCTGTTAGCATCTCCCCTTTCCTTTCTGACTCATAATCTTCGGTAGGGTGGCATCTGGAAGGGGGGCATGGACCAAAGCCCCCATGTCCTGAGAGGTGATGGTTTAAGTGGCACTTAAACTGGCTCTCAGGGGCGCCTGGCGGGCTCAGTCAGTTAAGTGTCCAACTTCGGCTCAGGTCATGATCTAGCAGTTTGTGAGTTCGAGCCCACGTGGGGCTCTGCGCTGACAGCTCGGAGGCTGGAGCTGCTTCAGATTCCGATTCTCTCTCTGTCTCTGCCCCTCTGCTGCTCACTCCAGCACCCCACTGCCCGTTTGGGGAGAGACTGCAAAATTTTCCAGCCTTCACAGAGCTGGCCCTGGTTAGCCCAAATCACCCACATTCGTACCAGCGGGACCAAGAGGAAATCCACGGTCCACGGTTCACCCCATCACTTCCTTACCCCTGAAGAGAGATCAGGACCTCCCCCTCCCCGGACTGGAGGTAAAGGGGGGGACACGTTCTTGGCGGTGCTGGGCCATCTGGAAGTAGACTGAACTCCTGACAACTGTTTTCTGGAAACCCTGCTCTGCTGGACTTTTATTCCCAGCTCTCATTCCAGACTGCGATGAGACTTCTCCTCGGCCCTCCCCCCCACCCCCCACCCCCGCCGGGAAGGTCCCTCGCCCCAGCTCCCGGGCCAGCCCCGCTCCGCGCCCACCGCCCCCTCCGGTTTCCTTGCGGCTCCAAACTCCACTCCCGCTACGAGCCCCCAGGGCGCCCTCTAGCGGACACGGGCGCGGGTGGGGCCGTTGCTCGCCCTCGGGCCAGTCCCGCCGCGGGAGAGCACCTGGCAGGACCCACGCCGCACCCCGAGAGTCGGGAGACCCAGATGTGTGAAAGCGCTTCTTGTTTGTTTGCGTCTGGCTTTCTCGTGGCGGGAGGCGGCGCTCCTGTCAGTGTCGGCGGAGAACCTGGCGGCGGGCCGAGGGGCTGAGGAGGCCCGACAGCTGCCACGCAGGCCGCGTCCCCTCCTTCCCTGGGGCTCCGGGCTTCTCCTCGGGGACATGCCCGCACGTCCCCCCACCTTCCCACTTCAGCCCCCGCCCCAGTTTCGCCGCCCGGCTTTGGGGTGTCCCCAGTTCCCTCGCGGCAGGCCCGGGCCTCCTGGGGCCGCGATCGGGACGTCGGGGCGGGCCCGGGTGGGGGCGAGGGGGTGTCCCCGCGCGGTCCGAGAAGAGGGGAAGGGGAACCGGGAGCCTCTCCCGCTCGGCCTCCTGGAACTGCCCGCGCTCCCGGAGCGGGGGCCCCGCCTCTGCCAGAAACCAGCCTTCTTAGAAGGGAGGGGGGAAAGTGTGAATGAGAAGTTGGGGGCGGAGCGCGCGGGGGGGAGGGGCCGCTGCCAGGAACGCGCCGCCGGGGCTGGCGCCGCGCCCGCCGGCCGCCCGGGCCGCCTCGCGCCGCGCTTTGTCTGCGCGCGCGTCCCGGCCGGTCCCGGCCCCGCTCGCGGCCCGCCCTCGGCCGCCCGCGGCCCCTCCTTCGCCCTCCGCGCAGCCTTTCATTGCTGCGAGTAGTGACTAAACATTACAAGAAGGCCGGCCGCGCAGTTCCAGGAATCGGGGGGCGGGGCGCGGCGGCCGCGTATATACCCGCGAGCGCGGCCTCGGCGGCGGCTCCGACTCGCACTCCCGCGCCGCCGCCGCTCCGGCCCAGCTCCCGCCGCGGCCCCTCGCCTCGTCCCCGCCGGCCGGCCCGGGGACGCGCAGGGGGCAGGGCGGGCGCCCCAGCGAAGCCCGAGGGCCGCGCGCGCGAGGCCCCTTTGTGGACTTCACCGGCCGCCAACATCTGGGCGCAGCGCGGCCGCCTCGCCTTGGGGACCGTGGGAGGCGCAGCCCCAAGGCCGGAGACTTCGATTCGGGACCAGGTAGGAAGGAGGGGCGCGGCGTGGAGCGGGGCGGGAGGGCGGGGGGTGGAGGGTGGGGGTGGCGGCTCGCTAGTCCCGGGAGCTTTTCCCGGTTTCCCCTCCCCTTCCCGGGTCATTCCCGGCAGGGAGGGGACGAGGTAGGGGGTAGAGCGGATGGAAGCCGGAGATCCCAGGTTCCCGGAAGACCCAGGCTGGGCCCTCGGGCTTCTCAAGTCCCCTCCCTACCCCCCGTGCCTCGGATTTCTCTGTCCGTCCCCGCCGCTCGGGGCCACCGGACTGAGCGGCGCCCGGAGCGTCCCGGGGGCCCTTTTCCCGCTCCCCACCCCGGCCATGCTCCTGGAGACCCAACTTCCGCGCCCGAGTTTCCCACTCGGCGTTCTCCCGGTGCGTGGCCGGGGAAGGGGGCTGCCCGAGGCCTCCAGGCAGGGGTGAGGGGCGGGGGCTCCGCGGGGTGTCTGGGCGCGGGGGGTGGGGGGGTGGGAGACGGGCTCAGGAGGGGGCCTCGGGGCAGGAGGGGGGCGCCCGGGCCGCTCGGAGGAGGCCGGGGAGCCGCGGCGGGCCGGGCGCGCCCGACGGTTCCGGGCACTCATGCGGCGCGCCCCTTCCTCCCCGCAGCCCCCCGGGATGCGCTAGCGGCCGCTGTGCGGAGGCCGTCAAGCAGCTGCAGCCGCCGCCGCCGCGCAGATCCACGCTGGCTCCGTGCGCCATGGTCACCCACAGCAAGTTTCCCGCCGCCGGGATGAGCCGCCCCCTGGACACCAGCCTGCGCCTCAAGACCTTCAGTTCCAAGAGCGAGTACCAGCTGGTGGTGAACGCAGTGCGCAAGCTGCAGGAGAGCGGCTTCTACTGGAGCGCCGTGACCGGCGGCGAGGCGAACCTGCTGCTCAGCGCCGAGCCCGCCGGCACCTTCCTCATCCGCGACAGCTCGGACCAGCGCCACTTCTTCACGCTCAGCGTCAAGACCCAGTCGGGGACCAAGAACCTGCGCATCCAGTGCGAGGGGGGCAGCTTCTCCCTGCAGAGCGACCCCCGGAGCACGCAGCCGGTGCCCCGCTTCGACTGCGTGCTCAAGCTGGTGCACCACTACATGCCGCCCCCCGGCGCCCCCTCCTCCTTCCCCCCTCCGCCCGCCGAGCCCTCCTCCGAGGTGCCGGAGCAGCCGGAGCAGCCGCAGCAGCCGCCGACCCAGCCGCTCGCGGGGAATCCCCCCAGGAGAGCCTATTACATCTACTCCGGGGGCGAGAAGATCCCGCTGGTGTTGAGCCGGCCCCTCTCCTCCAACGTGGCCACCCTCCAACATCTCTGCCGGAAGACAGTCAACGGCCACCTGGACTCCTATGAAAAAGTCACCCAGCTGCCTGGGCCCATTCGGGAATTCCTGGACCAGTACGATGCCCCGCTTTAAAGAGCAAAGGGCAGAGGTCGGGGCGAGGAGCCTGGGGTCCCCTCTCCTCCGTGGCACAAGCACAAGAATCCAGCCGTGAGAGTCCTGCAGCTCTGGGGGGAGCCAAGGGGGAGGGGACAGGCCCCTCCCTTCGGCCCTCCGCCCCCCCTGCAGAAAGGGGCCGGCCAGGACCTGGAATGTGTCTGAGAGAAGGGGGAGCGCCACCTGAGCGCCCCGCCCCCCACTCCAGCGTCTCCGGTGGAGCCCGCTGGCCCGGTAGGGACAGCGGCGACAGACAGCAGCGGATTCTCTTCTCTTCGCTTCCTCAACTCCCCCTGCATTTCCAAACAGGGGACACCGCAGGACCGTTGAACTAGTGAGAACTGCCTGGGAGTCTTCAACTTTCCAACGGAACTTGTTTCCTCTTTGATTTGGTTTAAAACGTAGCTTTAAACCTGAGCAGGTCTCCGGCCTGGAAGAGGGGGGAGGAGAGGGCGCCCCCCAGGGGCCTCAGGGCTGCCGGCGGGCCTCGGAAATGGCCACGCCCACCGTCCGCCCCAGGTAAAAAGGGAGGTTGCGTGCTCCTCTCCGTCCCCTCCCCCCCCCCCCCCGGCTCGGTGCGGCGGGGGGTTAAGGTCAAGGGGTGACCTGAAGGGGGCTACTCTGTCTCCCTCTCTGGGACAGCCACCAGGAACGCAGGTCCCAGAGTCCATCGGGTGCCCTAGAGCCCAGGGCCCTTCCCTCGTTTTAAGGGGGAAGTGGCCTTCGGAGGCGGGGGGAGGGGGGGCACGGGCTGGTCAGTTCTTTTCAGCACCCGCGCTGCACCTGGGAGTGGGGAGGAGGATGGAGGAGGTGGCCATCTTTGACCCCCGATCTCCCACCGAAGAGATGAGGGATTCTGCTTTGTGCCTCCTGGCTGTCTGGCTAGATTGCCTTAAGTGCCCCCTGTCCCATGGATAGGGACTGGCACAAAGGAAGCCACACGCTCAGCCTATCCAGGCAGAGGCCGAGGGGTTCCCAGAGGGCAAGCTGCTGGCCACTCAGCCTGGGGGGAGCTGCGGGCGGAGACCGAGGGGGGCGGAGATCCACGCCTTCCAGCCTTCGAGCCCTGGAAGAAGGCGAGCCCATTTGGTGTTGGCCAGTCACAGGTGCCTCCGGGTGTCCCACAGACTCCCCGCCCCCTACCGGGCCCAGCACAGCCCTCACCTGGGGGATGGGGGGGAGGAGGGCACAGGCAGGAAGTCATTGAGAGACGGGGGCCCCTCTGTCAGCCCAGCTGCTCCCACTTCGCAATAGCACTGATCAGTGAAAACTTACAGGAATGTAGCAGCGATGGAATTATCTGGAACTGTTCTTTTTCGGGGAAAACTGAACAAACACCAAAGTTTTCTCTGTCAGGTATTGGGCTGGATGGGGCAGCTGTGTGTTGGGGTGTGTTTTTTTTTCCTGTTATTTTGTTTGTTTTTTAATAATGTTTACAATCTGCCTCAATCACTCTGTCTTTTATAAAGATTCCACCTCCAGTCCTCTCCCCTCCCCCACCCAGGCCTTCGAGGCTGTTAGGAAATGCTTGAAGAACTCAACAAAATACCAATCCAACTCAAACTTTGCACATATTTATATTTATATTCAAAAAAGGAACATTTCAGTAATTTATAATAAAGAGCACTATTTTTTAATGAAAACCGACTGGAGCCTTTTCCCCGCCCCTCCTCTGCCTTGCTTTCTCTTTCACCCACACCCACGCGGCGTCCGAGGGGAGGGAGGGGTGAGGGGAGCCAGCCGCGGGGGGTGCGCGCTCTGCCCCCTTGCTTCCCCGGGCGCTCCTCGCGCTGGAATCAAGTTCATCTTCACCACGTCACTGACAAGCTAAGGCAGCCACCTAGACTGTACCGAGAGGGGTAATTCCTGCTAGTCTGATTCAGATCTGACCAGAATATGCAAAGCAAGTTCGAAGGAAGCGCTTCAAAGGGTTTGCAGGGAGTAAGCTGAGCTGTGGTCAAAGATTTTAGAGGCTCCGGGCTATTAAAAGCGCTCTGCTCCTTGGCTGGTGTTCCGAGAAAGCCCAGACTCCGGGGTCCTGGCGGGGACCCGCGACCTCAGCACAGCCAGGTTCGTGGGAGGTGGGGGAGGGGTGGGCCCTCCATTCCTGGGAGACCCGGCCTGAGCAGCGAACCCACAGGCCCTCCCAATGACCGTACCCGTCGATTTGCCTGTTTTCAGTCACGCCCACCCTCTGGGCGCTTAGCCGCTATCTGGGTTAGGTCTCCCGGCCCCGCAGGGCGGGTATTCACCCCTGTATTCTCAGACACCGCAGCAGGCTCGTGGCAGCCGGGGGCTTGCGCTGGCCACTTCTGAGGCCGAGAACAGGGCTCAGTCAATATTTGTCCACTGAGTGGGGCGGCCACTCAGGTTCACGGAGGTTAAACAACTTGCCCAAGGACATACCACTTGGGGATGTGGGAAAAACACAGGACTGGGACCTGGGAGCGTGAGCGCTCTCTGCCTCCCCAGGCAGAAGTGCGTGCCCAGGGTGCCCGTTGGTGCATCCCCCTGCAAAGCCAGGGGGTGAGGAACCCCCCCTTCGGGGTTTCAGCCTTAGGGTTGTTGCTACACACACACACACACACACGCACACGCACACATTTTCTCCATCACGTTTTCCTCCCATGCTTCCTCCCCCCAAACCCCAGACCTGACAGCTGGAGAGATAAGTGTTATCCCCAAATCAGGGGGGCCCCATCCCTTCCTCCAAGCCTCAGATGCCTGAAACCAACACCAGAGGCCTCTTCCCAGCCCCTGCCCCCTCCCTGGGCCCTCTATAAGCTGCTCCGGGAATCAGTGTCCAAAAGGCAACTGAGAGTAAATAAGCAAAGTCGTTTTTCTTTCCCATTTCCTAGACTTTGGGGGGGAAATAATGTCATGATGTAAAGTGACAAAGAGGCCAGGCCGGAGACTACCGGGTGGACAGAGCCTGCAGGAACCCCTCCAGAGAGACCACCGTTTCCCAGAACCCGGAATTCAGGCCCAGGTAAAGTCACCTTCCCAGAGCACAAGGTCAGGCGAGGGACCCAGTGAGACCTGGCTCATCCCAGGAGGAGGGGAGCCTGGGAAACTCCTGGCAGGCTCTTCCCTGTTCGGGCGCTGCTTTGCCAGGGTGTCCAGTGTCGACAGGGCGCTAACCAAAGGGCTTGACTTCTCTGCCCCAAGGGGAGGCTCCGCTCAGGACCTTCCCTTGGGAGGTTGAACTCAGAGGCAGAAAGAAAGACCCCTGACCTTTCTCCTGTGATGCCCCTCCCCCTCACATTGATCCTCCCACATTTTTTTCTGTCTCTCCATTTTCCAGACCCCAGGCGGGACCAACCTTCTACTTTTACAGACAAGCAGCCCGAGTCCGGAGAAGGGAAGCGATTTGCTTCAACTCACACAGCAAACGAGTGGCCACAGCAAGAGTCTCTCCCCGAGATCATCCTGCTCCCTGCCGCTCCTTCCTGTTTCCCCTGCTCATCCTACCCTCTGCTGCAGAAATCTTTCTGGACTTCACAGTCCTTTGGGAGACAGCCACCCCCCAACCCAGGACTTAAGGGGTGGGGATGGGGGCTCTGTCCTGACTGCCAGAGGAGGGTTCCGCCTGGTTCCCAGATTTGCTAAGAAGCTTGAGCAGACACCCAGGCCTTAGGGGGGTTAAGAAGAACGAGGCTGGGGGTCCCCGGCCAACAGGGGAGAGGTTGCTGCTTCCTAGGCCCCGTGCCCTATTCCACTGCGTCTGGCGCTTTTACGTATCCACCCCCCACCCCCCGAGAGGCCCTATCCTCTCTCCGGTGGTGCTGTTTTTGGGCAGGCCTCCGGATGAGCCAGAGCCAGGAATGGGAAATCTAAGGCCTGCTCTGGGGGGAGGGAGCGACGGAGGCCACAGACAGGGGGGCTGGAGCTGGAGAAGAAGCCTGCACGTTGGGTCCTTCCTCAGAAAGGAGGAAGGCGGCTTGGGAGGGGGCGCCGCCGGGGGACCAGGTGGAGAGACGGGGAAGAGAGTCCCAGAGGGAGTCTGAGCTGGGACGGAGATGTGCAGGGTGGGGGGTCGCCGTGCCCAGGGGAGGATCCGCAGGACCCCAGGCCGAGGCCGGGATGAGCCGGGCCCGGGGCGCACCTTCCCGCGCCGCGTCCCGCCCCCTCCCGCGCGGACGGGCGGGCGCGCGCGTCGCTCCCAGGCCGGCCTCTGCCAGGAAGAGTCACTTCCCGGACGCCGCGGGAGCCCTGGCGGAGCTATGCGAAGAATGTCCGCGCTCAGCCCGGCGGGTGGCACCTCCCGGGCCCGCGCCGCCGCCGCCGCCGCCGCGCCCAGCCGGGCTTGCGCGCGGAGGGCAGGCCCCGCCCCCGCCACGCCCCCGCCCCGCGGAGCGCGGTCGCCGTGGCAACGGGATTACGGGCGCGCAGCGCTGTTTATTCTCAGCCTAGTGCCAGGAAATTCGACGGGGAGGCTGCCAGGCGCACCTCCCTGGGGTGGGGGACGGGAGGGGGAGGAGAGAGGGTGGACCGGCGCGCCCGGGGCTCCTGCGGGAGGGAGGGTGTCCTTGTCACTGGGTGGGGGGGGTCACTGACCCCTCCGGAGGGAGCTGCTCAGAAAGCACTGGCTCTTTCCTGGCCAAATTCCCTCCTCCCGGGGGAACCGAATCTCCCCTCCAGGCTGGCGAGTCCCCTCCCTCCGCCCCCAGCGCATACTCCTTCTGTCCAGGGATCCCGTCCTTGGAGCCCCCCAGCCTCTGTTTCTGTCCCTCATTCACTCATTCATTCTTTCACTCCCCAGATATGTATTGAACACATCCTGTGTCAGAGGATTGAGCGCAGAATGAGACAAGGCCCTGATTGTCCTGCTCTCCTGAGATTTAGCAGGAGTGACAGATAATGAAGTAGTAAATATGTAAATAAAATAAATACAGACGGCTACTCGTATTGGCAAATGCCTCTTCAAGTCACACATTTCCAGGAGGTGGCATATCCCCCATCCTGTGTCGCCCTCAGGTAGAGTGACCCGCTAGTCCTGGTTTGCCCAGCACTGTTCCAGATCAGCCCTGAACGTCCAGCAAACCAGGCCAGTTGATCACCAGAACACACCCACTTCAGAGAGGAAGAAACTGAGGCCTGAAACACAAGGGCAATTCTTCCAGGGTCATGGGGTCGGTTAGAGAGAGAGCTAGAGCCCAGGGCTGTTTCAGCTAAACACCGCCCCCCACCAAAGTGCTGAAGCGCCTGCGGCCCGCCCTCCAGGGAGCCAGGGAGCGGATGAAATTGCTAACTCCCAGACTCCAACCCCAGCTCTTCTGAATCAGAAGGCCTGAGGATAGTTCCGGAATCTGAATCCTCAACATCTCCCCAGGTGACTCTCACCACTTCTTGCTGCCTTTCCGGGAAGACAAGCCTAGATCCTCCTCTCTTCCTGGGAGAGGGAATTTCCTTCTTGAACCCTGACTAAGCCAATCTGGGAACTCAGCAGGGAGGGAAAGCCTGGGTTCATGGCCCTCGCCCCGGCAAGCGCAGGCAAGTGCGGCCCTTCCCTCTCCTGGGCTCCAGCTCCCGAGCTTTGGGCCTGAGAATGGAGAGGGGGGGGCCCACGGGGGAGGTGTACGGTGTTCCTTCCCCCCAGGGCTGAGCCCTCCCAGCTGTCCTGTGCTGGGAACAGGCCAGGCATTTGTGAAATCCTTGGGTGAGCCTGACCCACTGTCATGAGGACGGCCTGTGGAAGCTGGTGCAGGGAGGGGGATGGGGGGCTGTTCCCAGAAGCGGGGAGAACTCTGGACTTCCCACTCCTGAGCGCTCTGCATTACAGCACACCCTTAACCAACAGCAGCGGCCTGGAAGGCTGCATTGCAGAGGATCACCAGCAGCTGCATGCTGCCAGGGCTCTGAATGCTAAAACCTCGTGTTACCTGCTTAAACTCCTTGCAATAATTCGGCCCAGCCTCAGGAGAAGGCTTAAAACGCTAGACCTACAAAGAAAACAGCCAGAATGCTAGCTTGTTACGTATGTTACACAAGAAAATGTGTTTCCTCTGTTTCACCTCCCTCCCCCAAATCTCTAACCTTCCTTTCCTAGAGAAACCAGTATTTGGTATCTGCCTCGGGAAGATGTTGAAGATAAAGGCTTGAAATATAAAACCTGGTCCTTCAGGAGGTCACTGCACCGGACAACCACAGGGGGCGCCATTCACAATGTGATCTTTGTGGATGGTGTCCCCTGAAGTTGTGTGATGAGGGTTGCAGTGTTTCTGAATTTTAGGGTACATCAACAGCACCTGACCCTTGTCTTCACAACACTCCCCCACCCTTCACCAAAAAAAAAGAAAAATACAACAATGCTCCAGGTGGTCCTGGTGGGGGTAGGAACCCTCTTCCGGGCACCATGACTGACGCTGGAGGTCACTACTAAGAAGCATTCAGACGTCAAGAGGCTTACCGTCTGAAAGGGGAACCAGAGGTGAAAACCAAGAAGTATCCTAAAAAGGAATGGTGTAAAAATAAAATGTTATACAGCCTACAGATGGCGGCCCCAGGAGGAAATGACCTAGAGTGGCTTCCCAGAAGAGGTGACACCCGTGAGCTAAGGCGAAACGGCAGGTGTTCCCCGGGCGGGCAGGCGTGGGACAGAGGGGCATTCTAATGATCTGGAAAAGGGAAATGGCCCGGAAAAGGGGGAAAAAACGTTAAGGAAGTTTTGGTTTGGTATGTCCCCCTCAGGCACATCCCCACCAGATTCATCTTCTAAAAATACTGCCTTTATTACGTCACACGCACACGGCCCACGGCTCATCCCTGTAGGATCCACGTTGGTTCCTTTGTCATTTTCTTCTAAACAGAATGGAAAGTCTAGCCTGGTAATCGCCCCACACGCTGCACGCCATGTGGCAGAGACCCTCCCTTCCATTAGGGTGGTCTCCTCATCTGCCCACCGCACACGTCCCCCGGCGCTCCCCTGTGAGCCCGTGTCCTGCCGTGCTGGGGGTATCCGACCCAACTGCCCAGTCTGCCCTTGCCCTCTCTTTTGTTTTTGTTTTTTAATGTTTGTTTACTTTTGAGAGAGAGGGAAGGAGAGAGAGACAGACTGTGAGCAGGGGAGGGGCAGAGAGAGAGGGAGCCACAGAATCCGAAGCAAGCTCCAGGCTCTGAGCTGTCAGCACAGAGCCCGACGTGGGGCTTGAACCCACGAACTGTGAGATCATGACCTGAGCCAAAGTCTGACGCTTAACTGACTGCACCACCCGGGCACACCCCCCCTCCCTTTTTTTTTTTAATGTGCATCTCTTTTGAGACTGCCTCCCTTCCCACGTCCTCCCGGAGGCTCTCCTGGACTCCCAGTTCTGGAGACTTCCCTCCCCCTGTCGTCGGCACGGCTTCTGTGTGTGCAGCCCCTACTGCTCAGGTATCGCTGGGTCACATGGTGTTACTGTTTCTTGATTTCTTCCAACTGGGCTGGAACTCTTTGAAGGAAGAAACTCACTCTTATTTGTTGCTTCAATGATTATTTATTAAATGCCACTGTATCTTCTGCTCTTTTAGGTTTTTCACAAAGCCCAGCAGATTAGGTGGTACTTGTGGGAACTCGTCAGACACTTGACCCACAGCTGTACGAAAGACGAAATGTCTTTTTTTTTCCTTAGGGAGAGAGAGAGTGCTCGAGTTGGGGAGAGGGACACTGGGGAAGAGAGAGAGAGAGAGAGAAAATCCCAAGTCAACTTCAGGCTCAGCACAGAGCTCAACACGGGCCTCGACCCCACAACCCTGGGATCCTGACCTGAGCTGAAATCAAGAGACAGATGTTCAACCAACGGAGCCACCCAGGTGCCCCAAAAGAAGAAATGTCTTTAAATAATGGGGTTTCAGAAATCGTTACAACAATGTCACTCACAACTTTTACTTTGGGAAGCAAACAGGCATCTTTTATTTTTAGTGCCCTCTGTTTGCATAGCAGCGTTTCTGTTCCTCTCAAAGCATCCTAATACATGACATCATTCCACGTTCCCTACGTGCCTCCGATGCAAGTGAGGCAGGTAAAATGAAATCGATTGCGTTTTCCAGATGAGCACGTTGAGGCGTAGTGGGGATTTGGACCTCCCTCAGATCGCACAGGTAATTAGCGGTCGAGGCAGACTTAGAACATCCATCACCGGACTTCAGCTCCAGTGTCTTTCCCACGACTGCCAGCATCTGCATGGGAGAGCCCCCACCACCCGGGACCTCCATCTAGCAGGGGCTGTGAAGGCTCCCCAAGGGACTCAAATGGCAGCTGAGTCCACACAGGCCAACTCAGTCCTGGGAGACGTCCTGGGCCGTCATCCTCTCTGTCGAGACCTTGCGTGGACGCAGGGAGCACCGGAACCCTCCGTCTCCCAATAGAAGAGAGCCTCCGATGGGCGCCCCCCATGAGCATGGGATTCCCAGGGAAATTCCAGCAAGACCTCTGGCCGACCCAATGTGCAGGATTTTGCTCGAAGCCTCAGAGAACCCCAATATTGCCCTGAGCTCTTCTTCCCGGGAGCTAGGGAACTAGATGAAATGCCCTCTATGTAACTTTTTCTGTTCCAGAACCCTGTAGAAAGGAGGCTGGAGGGAGAGGAAGCTGGCGCTGGGAGGAAGTGCTCCTCCAGCTCTTCCCTGTGCTCTTTGGTGCTCCTTGGCTCCTGGAGAAAGTGGGCAAGGGAGTCTGGCAGGAAGGCTACCCAGGAGACACATGGAGACCAACCGGCCTTGCGCGGTGGGGGGTGGGACAGTCAATGGCTGTGGCATTCTGCCCTACATACTGGGGCTTCCCCGCTGGACTCCTCCGGCCATCACTCCGGGGTTTGGCCGGGAACTCAGCAAGGACCCTGACCAGGCTATGGCCAGAGCCCTGGAGTGGAGGGAGGAGCCCAGGAGAACAGCCGGGCGGCCCACGGGCACGCTGCCAGACCTCTCCCGTCTAAGAGAAAGAGCTGAGAAGGTCAGCCAAGGGGCCCAGCTGCAGCGAGAGACCTTGTGCGCACAGCAGGCTGAGGACTGAGCTGGTCGGTCTTGAGTGTCGAAGGGGAGGGGCCTCAACCCAGGCAGAGTCCACAGGGGTCACCGGCCTGGGCTCCGTGGCCGGAGGAGAGACACTTGGACAGGAGCCAATGAAAAGGACCAGATGCCCAGTAGAGGCGGCAGACCCTCAAGGGACAGGTGGGAAAGGGGTCACAGCGGACGGGAGAACTTCCTGGATGTGCACACATGCTGAGCTCCCTCCGTCTGTCAACGCAGCACATGGTACCACCCCTCAGATGTGCACTGCGTTACCTTTCCATGGGCCGATGCATGACAGCGAGTCGTCACCTTGAGGCCTGGTCCCCACTGTGACCAATAGATACAGCTAACCAGGAGGCCACTGACCAGGACTCAGGGTGGAGCTGCTGGCCGGGGTCCGAGCTCTCCTCTGGGAGGAGAAAGCCGGCCTGGCCCAGGATCTGAAGGTGTCCTCAGCCTGCGAGGTGGCAGGATTCAAGCCATGGAACCAGCCTGCCCAGGATGTGGGCGGAGCTCTGCTCCTCCATCTCAGGGGCCCTTCTGGCTAGTCTCTGGAGGGTTCTGTGGGAAACAGACCAGGACCGCATGAGAACATCGTTGGCCTCGGTCTCTCCCTGGCCGGTGGAGTAAGAATAAGACAGGTTCACGGTCCCGCAGCGCTCTCCTTGGCCCTGACCCCGGACAAAGAGCACCCCCCCCCCAGCATCCCTTATTCATTTCACAAACACCGTCGAGTTTCCAGTGCTCCAAGCTCTAGTCTAAGCACTTGAAACACGAACAATTAGTTCCCAGGAACTCCATGGCTTAGGTCCTAGTACTGTCCCCAGTTCTGTGGAGGGAATGGCTGAATAGGTGGTACTGGGACTCGCCCCAAATCATCAGCGAACCGGGAGCAGCGCTGGGGTCCCTGACCTCGGCCAGCACCCGCTGAGCCCGCCGAGGCACCGGATACTGGCATGGGAGCTGCCCCACCCCCCACTCCCGGACTGGCAGAGGGCAGAGCCAGGGCTGTCAGGGAGGAAGCCAGCTGTGTGCCCCCATCACAGCTTCCTGGCAAAGGCCCCTGGGCGAGCACCTAAGGGCCTTGCCTTGGTTCCTAATCTGTCCATGGGGGATCTCAACAAAGTTTGCTCTGGGCGCTGTAAGGTTGATACAAGACCAAGTCAAAGCTTTATTTTTACGAGCAGGTGCTCCCTGGGACCAGCAAGATCGGAACATGGCCCGTGCACCCCACATCCAGCCCCATGCGCTCCGACTCAGAGGAAAGTGGCAGGGCCATGGGCTCTGTGGTTTCCTGTCCCCGGAGAGAGGAAGACGCCGAGGGAGCACATCTTCCCGTCTCCTCCTCGGTCTCTTCCAGTGTTTGCTTTGTGCGCCTGCTCCCTTTCCTTCTTGTTTCCCTCAACCACCCTCCGACTGACTTTTGGGGGTTGTACAACTTTCCTGCAGAGTCGCCATAGCAAAGGACCGCACACTGGCAGGTTTAACACAAATGGACTTCCTGGCGGTCCTGGAGGCCAGAAGTCCAAAATCAAGGTATCCGTGGGACTGCACTCCCTCTGAGGTCTGGGGCATGGGGTGGGCGGATTCCTCCTCGGGCTGCCCAGCTGTGGTGGCCGCCAGCAGGTCCTTGCCAGTCCTCGGCTGGTGGCTGCGTCACGCCCGGCCCTGCCTCTGTCTTCACACGGCCTTCTCTGTGTGTCTGTGTCCAAACCTCCTCTTCTAAGGACACCAGTCATTGGATCGGGGCCCAAACTCATCCAGGATGACCTCATTGTAACTAATTACATCTGCAAAGACCCGATTTCCGAATTAGGTCACATGCACAAGTTCCACGTGGACATGAATTTGGGAGACATGATTCAAGCCAGTTCTGGGGACTTCGTTCTGCAGGATCTTGGATTAAGAACGTGGTGTTTTGGTTTGGTTTTTTTCCTTGAATCTTTCAGAAGAGCCTGAGAAAGGTGTCCTTCTTTGCTCATGGGGCACAGGGACGAGCAGAACGTCCCTATAGGCTCTCTTAAGTCCACCTTGAGCAGAGGACAGGCTGAAGGGGTGCCCAGGATGAAGCCCAGTAGGGGGCCTAGCCAAGGGCTGCATGGCCAAGGGCAGTGCCTCTCAGGGCAGGGGCGCGGCGGAGCCAGCCTGGAGCGGCTGAGTCCCCCACAGACGTTGCCTCATTAGCTGCAGAGATGCTTCCTGCATTTCTCTGGTGAAGAGCTCGGCCTTAGCAACCTCAGATGACCCCTCACGCAAGAAAGAGCATCCTCTAGAAGGCTTATCCTGAGCCTCCATGGGCAAGGAGGGGAGAGGGGAGAGGGGAGAGCCCCAGGGCCAGGCGTGGGAAGTCTGGCCAGTACCCCAGCTCCTTGCCAGTGTTACCCAGGGAAAGGTCCAGGGGATGCCCGACAGCCAGCTCTTTGCAGAGCCCTGGGTTCCTAACAGCGAGGTGGCCACGGGCACACAGCAGCCTCCATCCCTCAGATGTCCCCATTGAATCCAAATACCAGGCTGGGGACAGCTGGGGACAGCTGGGGAGGGTACATGGGCTTTCATCTGCATCTTCGTTGTGGTCAGAGAGGAGGCGGGACGGGGGAAGCCTCCGGTGCCCCCTGAGAACTGAGGGCCAGTTCTCAGGTCCTCCTTGGCCCTCCTCAACCAGTGCCCGCAGCCCCTTCTCTCTGCCCACGCTGCCCTTCACCTGCAGCTGAGGTCTCAGACCTCTGGCTCTGACAGGCTCTCTGGAGCACCCAGGTCTGACTTCTAGAACCTGGGAAAGGAGAGAGGGAGGATGCCAAGAAGGCACGAGGTTGTGCTCCTACCTGAACCACATCACAGGAAGGGGACCGCCCTGCCCCAGCGTACCCGCAGCTGCTGTTCCCGGGACAGGAAGTCAGCTGAGTGCCGGGCAGGCGGCAGCGGGGGAGGGGCTCTGGCACCTGGGCGGTCAGTGGAGGGCCATCTGTTCCCCCCACCCCCACCCTGGGCACCGGTTCCCACACTCTGGAGGCCAGACCGAGTAGAGTAGGGATTAGGAGCTGGAACTTTCTCCCGGTTCACTTTTGCCCCCTCGCAGCCAGGAGACCTGAGCAGGTCATTAGCCTGCTTCCATTCTGTACAATGGGGATGTTAACCGTCTCCGCTTCCTAGGGCTGCTGTGATCGTTCGGTAAGTGAACACCCACGTTGCCCAGCTCACAGGGAGGGCTCGGTCAGCACTGGCTGCCCCGATGCTCCTGGAAAGGGGCTGAGCCCCTGGACAGACTGGATTTCATACAAACATTCTGGCACTTCTGCAGCGGCCTGGCCTGCTTAGGGGAGGAAGGGTGACCTTCCAGGCAGCCCCTGCCCTGGTCTACTAACTCTCCCTGGGAAGCCAGTGACACCCTCCCTCCACTTCTCACACTGGGTGAGCTCTCCCTCCACCAGGGCCCCTCTCTGGCCGGCCTGCCCAACCACAGGACGATCAGGCTTTCGGCCAGCCAGTTACAGTAAGTCAGGCCCGCCCTTCCTCGCATGGGGTACCACCGTGCCCTGGTCCAGAGCCTCGCTTCCCATGGAGGAGGGGAGGAGGGGATGGAGAGGCCCTTCCTTGCCAGGTGCACTGGGCTGGCTCTTAACCCCCACCCCCAGAATATGCTGGTCTTTCCCAGTGATTTCCAGCAGACCCGGGCTGCAAAGGGCAGCTGAAACAGCAATGATGTTCAGAAGGAGAGGCTGACTCACCCCAGCCAGGCTGCGCCCTCCGTGAATATTTTTGGACCTCAGCCTGGGATTCCTGCAGGTTTGGACCACAAGTTGGTCCATCCTCTTGTATGAGGCACGTTCCAAGGTAACCCTGGGTGGGGGCTGGGGGGGTGGAAGGAGAGGAAAGGGCCCTGGCCGCAGCTCCAGCTCCCGGCCTAGGGGGACAGGACAGGGACATGGGAAGGCCTCACTGATCCCAGGCGTGACTGAGGAGGAAGGGGGTGGGGAGGAAGAGGGGACTCCATTGACAGAGCCAGGGCGCATTCCATGATTATTCTATTTTAATCATAACAACCCTGTAGGGTAGATATGAGTAATCGCTGCTTAATAGACGAGGAAACTGAGGCTGGGAGCCCGTGAGAGGCGGCTGGATGAGGGGTGGAGCCTGCTGGGGCAGAAAGGGAGGTGCGCACAGAGCTTCGCCAAGACTGCTTGGCCCCAGGACCGCCTCTGACGGCGAAGCCCGAATTTTACAGGCCTGTCAGGAGGAGGGTGCAGACCCCGGCGCGGGTGTCTCTGGAGGCCCGCCCTGCCGCCCCTTCCTCCCTCTCCCCGGTTCCCCCCGCCCTGCTCCCCGCCCCCCACCAGTCCCCGGGTCCGTGCCCATGGCAACCCCTCCTCCAGACCCCGCGCGCAGGGGGAGAGACCGCACCAGCTCTCAGACGGTGCATTCCTCAGCCCTTCCATCAGCTAGGTCGGCCCCCGACGGGCTTCCCCGAAGGCTGCGAGGTCAGCGCCCCACCCCGCCGCCTCGGGGTCCGGCGCCGCGCCAGGATCCCGGCCCCCTCCCCCGACGCCGATCCCCGCACAGGGATCCCGGACCCTCTAGGGTGTGCGCCCTCCGCCCACGCCCCTGCCCCACCTCCCCGGACCCCGCGTCTGGGATCCCGGCCCTGTCCCACGTCCCCGGGTCCGCTACACGGCCCCTGCCCCATCCGGATGTCCGCAACCGGGGATCCCGGCCTGCGCCCCTCTCCCGGGCGCCCGCCGTCTCCCAGGTCCCCGCGTCCCGGCGCACCCCGGAGCCGGGCGGCCCCTCGCGCCCTCCGGCCGCTGCCCGCGGGCCTCCGGGCGAGCCCTATTTCGGGCACTGGCGCTGCGGGCCCGGGCAGCCGTGCCCGGAAGGGAGGCTATTCTGGGCCGGGCCCGCAGAGCAGCTGTGGCCCCCGGGCTTCCCGGCAGGGTGCGCGCCCGGGACAGAGGGCACGCTAGGGCAGGGCTCTCCTCCCGCCCCACCTTCCTCCCGGGCCGCGCCCAGCTCCCTCCCCTTTTTGGCCAGACCCAGGTCCTCTCCTAGGCCAAGAACATTCTCTGGTGTCGGGTCACTGGCAGAGTGTGTCCCGAGCCTGTGGCCACCGCGCACCCTCTCCCAGCGCTCCGTGCGGCCGCGCCGCCACCTCAGCCTCTCCGCCCTCTGCTCCCACCTCTCTGTGGGGCGATCTTCCTAGCACCCTGTGCTTGTTCGCATGGGCCCCGTCCCCATGGGTCCCACTTGCCTGCCCTTCTGGGCCGTAGCCCCTCGCCCATGTGTCGGTAGGGTTCAACGTCAAATCCGTAGTGCCCAATACAGGACAGATCCCCCCAAATGGTCATTAATTGGTTGCATGGTCACATCTGCTGTCACATTTAGGACACTGGACTCCGGTCCCTGGGGGTCTTTTTACATTTTGTTCAGCAAAACCTTCTAATGACCATACAGCCGCCCCCTGGGCCCCTTCCTCCCCCAGAGGGAGTGACCGTTTCCACGGGTGGCCTTGGCTTGGTGGATGAAGCCTCAGGCATCCGCACATGTGACCCAGGTCCCTTCGGGCTGACTCTGACCTTAGGACCGATTGCTGGCTTCCTCAGGGCCACGATCCTCCATCTGTGGACCAGGATAAGAATCTCTGTGGTCGGTCCCACGTCATGGTCATGAGGAGACAGCATATACGCAACAGCATCAGAATGCAAGCCGCTGCATTATCTAACCCAAATCCCGCTCTCCTGACCATACCGGTTCCCGGTTTCCCGAAGAAGAGCTCCGGGGAGGGGAGAGGGGGGAAGCTAACATTTGTCCCCTTGCTGGATGCTTCACGTCCTCATTCAGCAAACTTTAAAGTCAGCTGGAGCCACTTGGGTCTTGTTAAAAGGCAGACGGATGCCTCAGGCCTCTCTCTGGAGGGGACTGAGATGCTGCCTTTCTAGCCAGCCCCAGGCATCTCCCTCCTGACAGCACCCCCCCACCCCGACTGGGAGGAGGGTGGGGGAACTCTCCGACAGCCCCCCCTCCTGTTCTGATGACAAAGAGGAGGTTTCCGGAGATTAAATGTTTAGCTCACTTAACGTAGTGAGGTCAGCGCTCAGGCCCAGCTGGCCACGGACTGTCCCCCGTCCTCGGGCCCCAGCTGCTGGGGTCCTCCAGATGCTGCACCCTTGCCCCCTACTCCCTCTCTCCCTACAACTGATACCCTGCAGCTTGGTTTCTTTTTCTTTTAAAGCGTCTCACTAGGGACGCCTGGGCGGCTCAGTCAGGATGTCAAGGTTGGTTTGTGAGCTCAAGCCCCACAGGGGCTCTGAGCCTGGAGCCTGCTTTGGATTCTGTGGCTCCCTCTATCTCTGCCCCCCCCCCACTCTGTCTCTCTCCCTCTCAAAAATAAATAAACATTAAAAATTTTTTTTAATAAAAACAATTAAGTGTCGCACTAATGCCTGTGAGTGGTGAAATGTACTAACGGCATTCTTACCCTCAACGAGAGCAATTAAGTTATAGATGAATAAAAACTGAAACTTGTCCCCATTCCCAACCCCCCTCAGCTCACCGCCCCCCGCCCCCGGAAAAGAAACACAATCTCCAGTTCACTACTGGTTCTTTTTTTTTTTTTAATTTTTTTTTTAATGTTTTATTTATTTTTGATACAGAGAGAGACAGAGCATGAGAGGGGGAAGGGCAGAGAGAGAAGGAGACACAGAACCGGAAGCAGGCTCCAGGCTCTGAGCTAGCTGTCAGCACAGAGCGAAATGCGGGGCTCGAACCCACGAACGTGAGATCTGACCTGAGCTGAAGCCGGAGGCTTAACCGACTGAGCCACCCAGGCGCCCCCACTACTGGTTCTTTAATGGATGCCCTATAGTTTTGTTTACACCTTGGGTGAGCCACCGTTTACACTGTAGGATATGGGTAAAAGGTCAGGCCAAAAGCCACCAAACCAGGGATGGCAATCCGGTGAAAGAGAAAGAGAGTGAGCGGGGGAGAGAGAAGCGAGGTTCAGCTAGGCGCCCAGGAAGAGGCAGGAAACCACTTTCTCCCCAGAGCCCTTTCCTTCCCATCTTTCAGGGCAAGCTGGAACAGGTGAGGGGAAACCCAGGTCCGCAGCACCCCGGCTCCTGAAGAGCAAGGGCTCTGACTCACCCGTCAATAGGCAGTTCATACTTCCTGACGGGGAGGCCCGGCCGCCAGCGTCACCTGTACATGGAAGGGTAATCAATTGGCGATTAATTAAAAGTGGAAGTTACTGGGAATGCAGAATCGCCCCGACAGAACTCAGCGGGGAAGGCGGGGTTTTCAGAGGTGTCTCTAGTGGGGGGAGAGGGGCAGTGCCCGAAGTGTCCTGGTGTCCTGAATGGCATCAGGCCCATCCTGGGGGGCTTGCAGGCTGGGAGTGGTGGGAGGAGGGTACCGGAGATGCTGGGGCCCAGGATGGAGCTGTTCAGTGAGGGGGGCCTCAAGCTGGGGTCCTGCACCTGATACGTGGTGCTTGAGTTGGGGTGTGTTCCTTTCATTCTGGCTTCTGCTGGCCAGCCCCGCTGGGTGGCCCCCCCCCCCATCTATTCCTCACTTCTGGGGCTGAAATGAGGCCAAACAGTGAGTTGCCTTTAAAGATGGACATTTTCTCAGACTTGGGAAATTGGGGAAAAACCACAGGTCTCCTTTCTGAGAGGGAAGGAGCAGGGCCCACGCGGGGCGTGGGGGAGGGGCAGAGGGACGGGGAGGGGACTGGGAAATCTCACCGTCCCCACTTCTGCTTTGCAGACCTCTCACATCATAACTTCCCCTGAAGGACCCAGGGCCTGTTGAAATTCTAAGTAGGAGTGGAGCACCACCACCACCCCCCAGAGGGTAGCTGGAGTGACACTGGGGAACCAGAGGGTGGGGGACAAGTGGCCATGGGACTGCAGTGACCGCCCCGAACCTTCCCCTGGCTGATTCACTCTTATTCAACAGACGGGCCGTTTTCCTAGAATGTTGCGACAGGGGGAGAAGGGTTTTTCCAGAGATTTCCACTCGCCCGATGACCCAGCCCTGAGCCCCTAGAGTGGAACCCGAGAGGACGCCCACCCTAGGGGCCGGGCACCTGCCCTCTGACCTTGAGGCCTCCTCCACCCCTTGTGTTCTCAAGGGGCCGAGCTCAGTCTCCGGAGGTGGCCGTGTGGCCCCTCCGCTGCCACCGCAGCCTCTGGGGCGGGTTTTTCTTCCTTAGGGCATATTTGGTTAATGGACGGGATGACTGGAAATTACTTACTCCTGATGAAGAAACCGGAAGGCAGCACAGTTTTAAAATTCTTTAAAAAAAAAATCCATCCTGGGTTTTACCCCCTTCATTTTTATTGTCCCCTCCCTTGTGTCGTAAATGCTCCCCATTCTAAACCCTAAACTCAGTCCTGAGAGTAAGTGCTTTGTGGGGCAAACCGAGTCTCACTCCCCTTTCTTTCCCCCGGTCCCAGGGTTTTGTGACTTGGGATTCCTCCTCGAGGATGTGGGAAGCAGCATTAGCCTTGGGCTTGGGCTCAGTGCTGGCTGGCCATGGTAATGGCGATGGTCTTTATTCCAGCCAAGAGGCTGACGTTTGATCTCCAGGCAAGGACTGTCGCTGTGGGCTCACTGTTCACGCAGGGTGGTTCCCTGTGGGCTGAGAAAGAGCCGAGGAAAGAGGGGACGGGGAATGTCAGGTGGGTACTCTCGATTTTAGGGGATATTTTTTCAAAAAGTTCAGGGAATTCTGGCCAACAAGAGCTATAGGTTCTAAGAGTGAAAATGGGTCAAGGAAAAATGACCAGCTCGGGGAGAGAGAACGTCAGGGTTGGGACAATCCAGGCACAGAAGTTCTCAGAAGGTCTCGGTGAGAAAGAAGGGCAGTGGGCGGGTGCAGGGAATAAAGTACCCGGGACCTTCTAGGGAGCAGAGGTCTGGTTTCAAAAGTAGCAGCGAAGAGGGAGGGAGGGCGGGGGCGCTCTCCACCAGAAGTGACTGCAAAAGGACAGACCCAGCACTTAGGTGAGAAGACTAAGTTGTGGCCAAGAGGAAAGACAGCAAACTGCCTTTGTGGAGTATCTCTTGTGTCCTGGTGCACCCCAAAGCCCACCAATCCAGAACCCCCCAGAGCAGGGGCTGTGGCACTCTTCCTCCAAGAGACCCCCTCCAGGTGGCCACACCCTTGCCCCTTCTCCAAAAGGCTCCCAAGGCCTCAAAAACGACTCTCAGCTTCGACCTTGCTTCTCAGTCGCACTCAGAAAGAAAATGGGACAGGGCCAGATTGAGTGGAACTGAATCCTACAGGGGAGGGGACAGCAAGAAGGGGCGGGGGCAGGGGCTGGGGCTGGTGGCTCTGAATCAACTCAAACCCAGGGCTGCCATTCTGGGACCGGAGGGAGCTCGCGCCCCTGGCTGGGGGGCGACTCCTTTGCTGTCGTCCCAGAGATCGGGAGAGCCACCGGAAGGTGGGCAAACCAGGCCCCTGTGGACCAGGAAGCAGACCCAGAAACTGGGAACCAGCGAGGATGACGGTGATCACCAGCTAAACTCTGGAATGAATCACTAAACAAATTCATTTATTCATGCCTTTAGTCAACAGATATTTACCGAGTGTCTCTAAGTGCCAGGTACCGTGTTAGGCACCGGGGGTGAGCTCCTAAGTTGGCGTGGACGCCGCAGCTACAAGCAGGGAGATGACAGTATATAATTAGTGGAGCGGGAAATACTTTTAGGAGAGACATACGGATAAAACACGATGGGGCGCAAATCGCGCGTAGAAAAGGCAGCCCCGCGATCGCTGAGCTTACCGGAGGGAAGGGGCCAGTCATGTTCCTGATAGGCCTACAGATGCCAGTGTTTAACAAGGCAGAGAGGATTTGGGATCCACTCCCACGGGTCCTGCTGTCCGAGACATGTCCTTACAGCACAACACGACGCAGCCGCTGAGGATTGTTTATGCAGCTATCCGTCTGTTCCCACGTGAAGATATTCACAAAACATGAGCGAAAACAGACCACAAAAGACGATTTCGGTCTGACTGCATTTTTGCGTGTTTTGGCTTATGTATTTCTAGATGTTTCTAGAAACTTGTAGAAAGACATGCCAACGCATTTGAAGTGCTCACTGATCCCTGCAGAGTGGGGTGGAGAAGGCTCTCAGATTCTTTTTCATTGAGCTCTACTTTGGAAATGGAATGAAATGAACACTCTCCTTCTTCAAGGGCAGAAAGCAGTTGATGGATACGCACCAGAGTCCCCAGAGGTTCACCGTCACTCTCCGGCCCGGCCCGAGTCCTGTTCAACGTTCTCATCAATGAGTCGAGTAAAGAGCATGAAGGCATAGAAAACAAAACTGGGGGGGGGGGTGCCTGGGTGGCTCAGTCGGTTGAGCGTCTGGCTTCGGCTCAGGTCATGATCTCACGGATTGTGGGTTCGAGCCCTGCATCAGGCTCCATACTGACAGCTCACAGCCTGCAGCCTGTTTCTGATTTTGTGTCTCCCTCTCTCTCTGACCCTCCCCTGCTCATGCTGTGTGTGTGTCTCTCTCTCTCTCAAAAACAAATAAAACATTAAAAATATATATTTTAAAAAAATGAAACAAAACCGGGGGGGGGGGTCACCCAACTCATCTGGATGCAAAATGATGACCGGCTAGAATAGTCGGTGGAAAGACACAGAACTAAGCATAGAGTCCTCAGTGAGGGGCCCCAGGGACCCTGGTCCTGGAGGTCCTAGGAGGAAAGACATGGAGGTGCAAGTCGACTGCACATGAATTCATGCTCAGGGGCCCCATGGGACACCAGAAAGCCACCCCAGCCCCGGTCCTTGTCGGGATGGGGTGGTCTCCAGTTCTCTGTGACCCGAGAAAAGACAGCATGCAGAGGATCGCAGGGAGACGATGCCGCACGCCGTTGGCCACGCCGGACAGGGAGGGAGGCCGGAGTCTGCGCCGGCACAGGGGGGCTGACCACCGGGGAGGCCGGCCGGACCAGAGGACCCCGGGCATCTCCTCCAGCTCTGTGCTTGCACCCGGGAAGTGGGAAGTGACCCTGACAGACAGGCCCCTTGAGTGGGGGTGGCCCCGGGGAGGCCAGCACTAGCTGACTGGCCTTTGGAGGGATGACAACAGCCGGGTGCCAACACAGAGGAGAGGAGGGGTCAAGGGCAGGAGGAAAAGAGGGAACAGAAAACAAACTCAGAAGAGAGAGAGAACAAAGGGGAGTGCAGGAGAGGGAAAGTGGGGAACAGATGGGGAGAGGAGAGGCTGGAGAGCCCTGGAAGTGGGAAGGGAGGGCAGGATGGGCGGGACCGCTGGGAGTGGGGCGGGAGGGGGCGGGGCTTGCTGTAGAGGGCTGGTGCCACCTGCGTGCCCTGCCTGAGTGCCCCAGTGCGGGGGACATGAGTAGTCTGTGAGCCGTGCCAACCCTCCTAGGTTCGCCCTGTAGCTGGGTACACACACAGTAAAGGAGAAAGCCCAGCCCGTCACAGGGTAGGATGGGGCAGGGCAGACTTGGGAGTCGTGAAGACTCGAGTTCAAATCCAGACTTGGCACTGTGTGGCCCCAGGCAAGCTCCTTAACCTCTCTGAGCCTCAGTGCCTTTCTCCACTATGAGGATAAATGAGACCACGGATGCATAGGCACTGGGTCCCCTCCCTGCTATAACCTTAATGTTGAAGGGAGCAACCTCAGCCCGAGGTGAGAAGAAAACGTGCAGAGGTCAGGGAGTCCTGGTCAACGGCAGGGGGCAGGGGGAGCCCTGGAGCTGGAGGCGTGTAGGCTGGAAGCGGCCTGGGCCCCTGGGACCAGGCACCCGGGGCGTCTGCGTGACAGCTGAGTGCGCCCCCCCCCCGTGAGTGCACACAGCAGGGGGGCAGCCAGCGGGGTGGGGGGGGCGCCTGGCAGTGGCTCCTGCCTCTGCAGACAGTGGGGAATTCCTAAGGAGTGTCCAGCATTGTGAGTGTGCCCGCAAGTGGCTGGAAAAGTCCAGAGGCTGTGGGCACAGCTGGCAGAGGGCACACTCAGCCGGCCTCCCGAGGACAAGGCAGGGCCCCCTCCAGCCCAGGGCTCCGGGCCCGGGTCCTCCGAAGCAGGCCTCCTTGGAATTACTACCGTGGGGTGCAGAGCCCCCTCTTTCAGGGCTGTCTCCGGCCCTAGGCGGGGGGGGGGCAGCTGCTATCCCAGTCTCAGGGAGAAAGGGTACAGAGCCACCCCGTGACTCACTGTGCCCACTTCCTGCCACATAGAACCCTTGGCTGAGTCACCGGCCCCCCAAAGGGAGAGACTGGCCACAAGGCCGGAAAGCTGGAGCCCGATGGTGGCAGGAGTGGAGGGTGCGGGTCCCGCGGGGCCACCGCCGCCGTCTCCCGTGGCCAGAGCCCCGAGTCTCCTCCGAGCAGTACCAAGCCTCCACCAGCAGGACTGACTCTCTGCTGGTCTCTTCCCTCCAGACGCTTCCAAACAAAAACAAAACCAGAAACCCCAACTTTTTATTTTGAAATAGTTTCAGTTGCAAAAGTACTACAAACAATTCCCGTATCCCCTTCACCCGGACACCCCCAAACAGTCGGTGTTACCATTTCTCTTCCTGCTTCGCTCCCCACTTTCCTCCGAGGCCATTCGAGGGTAAGTTGCAGACAGCACGCCTCTTGCTCCCCGAAACACTCCTGGGAGTGCGTCCCCCCTTCCCCCCCTCGCAAAAGGGCTTTTCATACGGAATCACTGCACAGAGGCCTCCGCATCTCCTGCGTGTAGGGTCAGCCTGGGGCAAGCAGGGGAGACCCACCTGGCCAAGGCTGGCGAGGGGTCAGCACCCCAACTTCTTCCCTCGTGCGGGGCCTGAGACACGGAAAGAGCACCCGCATCTCTGAAATTGGAGACTGCAATTCACTCCAGGGGTGAGCTAGTTTTTTAATTTTTTTAAACATTTATTTATTTTTGAGAGACAGAGTATGAGTAGGGGAGGGGCAGAGAGAGAGGGAGACACAGAATCTGAAGCAGGCTCCAGCCTCTGAGCTGTCAGCACAGAGCCCGACGCGGGGCTCGAACCCACGAACTGTGAGACCATGACCTGAGCCGAAGTTGGATGCTCAACCGACTGAGCCCCCAAGGCGTCCCTCTTTTTTTGTTAATTTATTAAAAAAAAGTTTTTTTTACAGTTTACTTATTTTTGAGAGACAGAGACAGTGTGAACAGGGGAGGGGCAGAGAGAGAAAGAGACACAGAATCCTAAGCAGGGTCCAAGCTAGTGGTCAGCACTGAGCCCAAGTCACGAACCGTGAGATCATGACCTGAGCTGAAGTCGGACACTCAACTGACTAGCCAGCCAGGCACCCCTTGTTAATTTATTTTTTCAGAGAGAGAAAGAGAGAGAGAGGAGGGGCAAAGAGAGAGGGAGACACAGAATCTGAAGCAGGCTCCAGGCTCTGAGCTGTCAGCACAGAGCCCAATGCAGGGCTTGAACCCACAGACCGTGAGATCATGACCTGAGCCGAAGTTGGATGCTTAACCGACTGAGCCCCCGAGGCACCCCACCTTGTCATTCTTAATCGTTGAGTCTTTCCCTTTGTGTTTTCCAAGTGAAGTCCAATGGGACAGTGGAGCCTAGCTCCCGTGGGGTCTGGGCCCTTCCTTCCAGGGATAGGTTCTTGGTCACAACTCTGCCCCCCACGCCCCCAGCAAGCCCTACTACCGCCCCCACATGCCCAGGCCTTACAAGTCTATGGAGCACAGGCCCCCACGGCCCTGGGGAGCACACCCCCTGCCCTCTTGAGCCAATCGGATGATCACAGGAGTGAAATCCTCTTTGCTTCGGGCCCCACTCCCCGTGCTAACCTCTGAGCCGCTAGTCAGCATCCCCTCCGGTGGGTACGCCCGCCCCCCATCCCACAGGTGAGACCACCAAGTCTCAGAGACGTTAACTCACCCTGCGGTCAGCCGGTACTTAACTGAGCTGCACTCAAAGCCCCTTCTTCCTGCTCTGATGCCCAAGCTGCCACCCGCTGACATGGCTGTTTGTGACGTCTGTCTTTTGATCATCTAGGAACAGGGAGATTGACCTCGTTCTGTGCACCCCAGGGGAACTGTGGACACAGAAAACGTGCCAGACCTGGAGTTGGGATTTAGGTTGGTGGCCCTATGGGAGCCATGTTGATGCTTAGCCCATGTGGGCGCCAGGACAGGGCCTCCAAGGTGGCCGTGCCAAGGCTGGGCCAGGGCCTGGGCCAGTCCTGCCTTCTGGCCTGTGGTCCAGTTCTCGTTTCCACCAGCCAGGGAAAGCAGGGCTGAGTCACCGGAGTCCCTGTCCCTGACTCTTCGCCCATACATCATGCATTCCAGTCCCTGGCTCTTGGCAAAGCCCCGCTGACTTCTTAGCTCGCCCCACCCTCTTCCCTGAAATAAATCAAAGGTTCAAGCTGGGGAGGAGGCCCCTTGACTCAAGCCCTTCGATCTGCAAAACTGAGGATGTGGGGTATGGGTAGAGGTCCTGACGGAGTGGGAGGCGTGGCCTCGCCTCCTGGGTGGAAGGCTGTGCTTTCGGCTGACTTCCCATATAGCTCTGGCCAGTTAACCTCTCGGAGTCTCAACCTTCTCCTGAATGGGGCTGGTGATGGTAGCAACTCAGCCGGAGGGGCTTCTGGAAAGAGTTCCACCAATGCACCCAACCCGCTGTGAAGATCACCCCCACCCCCAGCAAGTCTGTTAGGCAGTATTAGCATCCCTCACTTTGCAGAGGAGGAACCGGGCTCAGAGAGGTCAAATCACCTGCCTAGGGCACCCCCAGCGAGCAAAGCATAGCCGAGGTCTACCAGGCGACAGGGCAGAGAGGCCGCCCCCCACCAGGCGCGGGCCCGGAGGAGCCTCAAGGGCCGCCGCCCGCCCACCAGCCCAGGGCTCCCGGAGCCCAGGGCCCCGGGCCATTCCGAGGAGCAACCCCAGAGGAGCAAGGAAACCGACCCCCTCCGGATAAACAAAGCACTTCCTCCCCGAAGCCGGGGCCCAGAAGGAGGAGGCGCTGCTGCACAACTGTTTATAGAGACAGATGTTTGGGACGGAAAAAGAGAGACAGCCCTCCTCCGTCCCCATGGAGACAGAGGAAGTTTGCAACTTGGGCAGAGGCCACTGGAATTGAAAAAGGAGAAGGGGAAAGAAGGGAGGGAACCAGATCTGACCCGCTGAAGAAGGTTCGCCGTTTTCAGACGCTGGTGCCTAACAAAGGGATGTTGCCCAGGCAACTGGGCCTTCGGGCACCGGGCTCCATCCCTGCGCGACTAGGGGGCCGCTTGGAGCCTGCGGAGAACTACGTGCGGGCGCAGTGGGGCCGCCAATGCCATTGAGCAGCCAACCAGCCAGCGCGGACACACCTAGGGGCCTCTCAGCCCAGGGACCTCCCAGGGATCCCTGCGAAGTGGGGGGGTTATTCAAGCCCGCTCCTCCCGCTCCTCCCCTTCTCCCCTCTTCCTTCTTCCGTTCATCTCTATTTTCTTCCTTCTCCCCTTTCCATCTTCCCCTCCAAGCCTTCCTTGTTTCCTAAGTGTCCCATCTTGCCCTTGCCCCCGGCCCAGGAACCATGTCCCCATCTTCTTGGTGGCAGGTGACAAATGGCCCTGGGCATGACTGATCCTAGAGGGCTGCTTTTGCATGGAGTGAGCCCCTCCCACCCCGGGGCGCCCAGCATGGCCATGTTCTCATGCTCTCTGGCTGGAGACCCTGGGCATTTCAGGCAGCAGTTATAGGCAAGAAGGGAGAAGACAGCTTTGGGGCCTCTGTGAAGGGACCACATCTGCTTCCTTGGAATCTCCTTGCCAGGCTCCCAGCCTTCTGGTGTGCGCTCCCTCCGGCCAGGCCCAGCCTGTCTGCCCGGCTGCGCATTGCTTCCTCGAGCTTCTGGATTCTGGTGGTGTCTTTGCACTGCCCCCGTAGGCTCGATGTCCAGTGTGGGCCCCACACTGGACAGCCTGCGCTGACCTGCCCCCAGCCCCTGCTACCTCTCCAGTCAGTGCAAACCAACTTTCTTCTCTTCCAGCTCAGCCGCATGGCCCCCTCTCTCCTTGCTTCCCTCCAGGGGATGGGAGAGGGGGCGGATGGGAAAACTTCCGATGAACTCTGGCCCAGACGATGAAAATTCCTGAAGCCAGGATGTTCTGTGGGAAAGGGCTAGAAGGGAGAAGCAGGCAGCCACACTGGCTCTGGGGTCACGCCCGCAAGTCCAGCAGAGGGGCCGGCACCTTCCCACCTCCAACCTCACAACCCCCCCGGGGATGCTCCGTGATGGGAAGGGAGACCACAGCCGGACCACATATTTATCCAGCCTGGCCCGCCCAGGAGCGCACCCCACTTCCCTGGCCGACGCTGCTGGGAGCACAGAGGTGTCCAGGTACCGGCCTCCTTGGACAAATGCGGAGATTAACACCTGGCAGGAAGGACTGGTTTGGAGGCTGTGGCCAGTGGGGGTGGTGCCCGCAGCCCTGGGGCCAGGGGTACAGCTGTTACCGGCCCGTGTCTTGCAAAGTGGAGGTTCAGCTAAGAGGGGGGGTGGGGTGCAGGCGGTGACTACAGAATCGGGGTTTCAGAATCACAGGGTCCAGCCCTGAGAAGGCAGAATCGGAGCCCGGAACTGAGGGACAAAGAATGCCAGCCACGGAAGGGCAGGAACCTTTGGGAGGACAGAGGGTGATGAGAGCCGCCATCAGCTCCCCGGTTATCAGGGATGAAGCTGGGTGGGCTCCCTGACCCCCAGCGCAGCCGAGTCATGCCTCCTGGAGGCCTCGCCCCTGCGCAGAGACCTGGAACCGGGCGCTTGCTACCCAGCTGCCCAGCAGATGACATGCCGTGGCTCTATTCCTGCCTCTGCCCCGGCTAACTGGGTGACCCTCGGCAAGATACTTAACTTTTCTGGGCTTCAGTTACCTCATCTATAAAATGGACATACTGACTAGCTATGCCTCGCTCAGGTGTTATGAAGACCAGACACAATGGTAGGTAGGAACCACATTTAATCAGCACTTACTGAGCCCTTGGTGTGTGTCAGGCTCCGTGCTCGGCTGCCCATCAGGAAACAGGAGTATTAGGAGTGTGTCTAACAAGACGCTCTCATCGGGTCAGGGAAGGGGTGCATCAGCCATGCCCCGAGCAGGAGTTACCCAACGGGGCAGCGGAGAGCAGAGGCGGCCTAGAAACCACAGCCCGTGGGCCAAATCTGAACTTTTACATTTTTAAATCATTGCAAAACAAAATTTTAAAAATGCTATTTCCGGACCCCTACAGATCATACAAAGTTCACTTTCCAATGTCCACAAATAAAGTTTTATTAGAACACAGCCACATGCATTGGTTTGCAAACTGCACACCGTCTGTGGCTGCTTTCATGCCACAAGGGCAGAGTCACAGATTCTTCCTACCTCGCCCTTTGCAGAAAAAAAAAATTGCTATTCCTGGCTGAGGGGAAGCAGGTTCAAAGGCCAAGGGGGGGAGAGAGAATGGAAGTTTCTGGGCCATGGAAGAAGCCCACTGTGGCTGGAGCGGAGACAGAGATTGCTCACAGGTTGGCAGGGGGAGTGGGGGGAGGGAAAACTGCAGAGGTGACCCATTCACAACCTTTGTGGTCCCTCCCCGTGCAGGAAAGGACAGGAGAAGAGGGTGAGGGGGCTCACAGTCAGATGCCACCTTGCAAGGCCTCCCAAGGGAGGGGAGAGGAAGAAGGGAGCCGGCCAGGTCCTTAGTCCCCATCACCAAGAAATAAGAAGCCCATGCGGCCCCGGGAGGGCTTCGAAATCTGAACGTTCTTCATCCTTTCCACAGAAACTGAGAGAACTCTCCCCTCCCTTCTGCGGGCCTCGGCCACGCCTCCCTTTCCCCTTGGAACCAAGCCGGAAGGTTACCAGGGGCTGCTGTCCTGATTCTAGAGGCGCCCAGTGAGGCCTGTGGGGTGCTCCCTCCTCGCCGCACCTCCCGCTCAGCCAAAGCATGAGCAATGCTGAAGCAGCACATTGAGGCCATCCCGGGGGACCTGGGGGCAGGCACACATCTGGTTGGGGGTGCTGAGGTCACAGCTGGGCCCCGAGGCCTGCCGGGAGGGAGAGGAGGCTGAGTCCCATGAGGCCGGAGAGCGTGGTCCCGGCTACCACGGGGCTGGGACCACCTTTAGGGGGGACCCCTGTGCAATTCACAGGGCAAACCATGCCACCTAGCTGGAAGAAAGAGGTGCCCCACCAGGAGGGAAGGTGAGACAAGCCCACCCAAGAGGGGGCTGGGACATGTCTCCCCTGGACAGCGCTGGGGCCAGGCCTCTGCTGGTGCACAGAGGGGAGATGGATCCCTGGGGGCCTTCCCAGATCTGCGAACCCCCAAGCCCCGGATGGGGCGGACCTGCGTCTCCCCCTAGAAGCCAGCGCCGCATCGTCTCTGCGCTGTTCCCTTCCTAAGGACCAGCCCACTAGGGTCCCAGCCTTAACATGTGTGGGACCAGTTAGAGGGACCCTAGAAACCCCCATCCTGGTCATCTCTGGACCCCCAAAGTTGAGGGGGATGGTGAGAGCGTGGGGGTCTCCACCCCCCTCCTCCAATGCCAGCAGTCCGCTATTGTGTTGGGGGTCCCGGGACAGACAGACAGACAGGCACAGAAGACACTCGGTGCTTGTCAGCTATCAAGTGAATCAGGTGTAGGTTTCAGGGCGAGTGAGTGTGGGCACGGGCGCATCGAAATGCAGGTCTGTCCCTGTCCCTGCACCCGGGCTGGCCAACAGACGCCCCAGTCGGGCGGCGGGCTGGAGGCAGACGTTCCTGCCACGGGCTGAGCCCGCCGCCAAGCGTGACTTCACAGGCTCCCGTGCTCCCCCTTCCTCCTCCTCTGCACAGCTGCAGGCACCGGGGACCTGCTCCCTCAGCCTCCCCTACCCCCCCCCCCGGCCCCCCAGCCCCGGGAGCCCTCGGGCTGCGGCGGACCCTCCGGGCCTGGGGTCTCTGGTCTCCGGCCTGCCGGCTCCTCCGGGCCCACAGCCTCGGGCTCCATCACCCAGAGCCCCACCTCCCGCCACCCTTGGCTCCGGAACCCGGATGCTCAAACCTCTGGACGTTGCCTTACTCCTCAGTGGCTCTTCCAGCCAAGGTCCCCACCCCTGCCCTTTCCCACTCCTCCCCCCCCACCCCCACTTCCTAAAGCCCCTCCCCTGCCTGCCTGCAAGTCACCTGACTGGGCGCCGGAGCCCAGCCCCACCCAGATTCCTCACCCAGCCCTCCCAACTCTGAAAGTGCTGGTGGAGGCCGGGCTCCTTGACAGCTCGGAGGGGGTCCCTGCGCGACAACTCCCCTCCCCCTCCCAGCCACACACGCCGGCGCCACTCAGGCACCCAGCTCGCAGACACACGCGCACACGTGCGGCATGCACTGTTGTGTACTAGACGTGTGCGCACGTCTGCGGGCAGTCACGCGTGGGCCCGCACACCCCCATGCACATGCTCTCTTGCACCATTCAGCTGGCGTCAGGCCCCACACTCCTTGCTCACAGACACCGTCCTGCCTCTCCAGCACCCGCAGGCGGCTGTCCGGGTCAGGAGCGACCTACCCCACCTCTGAGGACGGTGGTACCTTCCCGCTGCCAGAACCGGCATCAGGTGCTTCAGCCCATGTTTTTTACAGTCAAGATTAAAACAACACAAAAGCAATCCCCTATTACTGCCCGAACTTGGTGAGTGATCAGCGGGGAGGGGGCAGCCCCACCCGGGGGGCCCGGCCTCACTGGGAAAGGGACTTTCCTTAGAAGGAACGGAGGCGCCTTGTATCAGCTCTTAACGATTTGGGAAGGGAAGCTCAAGAGATCTTTACTGTAATTCGAACAGCTAAATTATTCATCAGGAACGGCACGCAGAGATCGGACGGTGACCGGAGAGACAGGAGGCTCCAGCCCAGCCCGTGACCCAGGCGTGGGGACCAGCTCCCCAGCTCTGAGGGGCCAGCCTGAGTCAGAGGGGTCTGGGGACAGAGCTGCCCTGGGGATCCCTGCAGAGAGGAAGGGCATCATTCCGGCTGGGAGGTGGCGGGGGCACTGAATCAAGGGGTTCTGGCCATGTCGGGAATTGCACTGAGAGGGGTCCCTGGCCCCTCAGGGACTTGTCCCCGAAGGCAGGTGTCTCCCTGCTCACCTGCTCCAGCCAGGTAGACCCCCGGCCACAGCAGGCTGGCACTGACCTGGGAGGCCCGGGTTCAAGGTGCCTGGGTCCCCTATGCTGTCTCCCTCCTGCAGCCTAGAACCTTCCCTGCTGACCTCAGGTGGTTGGGGTAGGAAGGGGCCTGGCCAGAGTCCCACCCACAGTTCAGACCTGGCCTCCCTGCTCCCCCAGGAGGCTCAGGCC
>PISW01007142.1:0-22535 GCA_004023785.1 Mungos mungo
TGCTGTCGATAAGGGGTCTGTTCGCACACCTCCGTTCTTGGAGATCAGAGAGCTGTGGCTTTTTAATTCTTCTCAGTTTGATAATTGTGGGTGGACGGAGGTAATGGGGCTCCTTACTTCTCCGCCATCTTGCCCCAGCCCCCAGGTTGCTTTTATTTTATAGCAGAACATCAACATTAAGTCATGCCTGAGGTTCCTGAGGAATTCCACACTCTCACACATCTCAGACATTTATTAAAGGCATCAAGTTGTAAGAAAATTTAATTTTATCTCTGTTTTTCTTGCCTTTGTTCTCTTCATCATAGGGAGTAGGACCATTGAACAATATCTCAAGGACAAGATGGCTTTTCTTTAGGTTACTCATTCACAATGCAAGTATACAATGTATATGTGATGAGCCATAAACCAGGCTTCTGATATTAACAAAGTTTATGTACAGTCATGTTAAATAAGGAAGAAATCTAAAATGGCTTCCTCTGTATATCAGGCCTTTACAGAGTTTTGTTTTTTTTTTTTTTCTCATCAGGATATATATCCAGAAATTGGTTTGCTGGATTAGTAAGGTAGTTCTATTTTATAGACTCTCTAATGAAAATTGTTTTTCCCTCACTGGAAGCTTTTTACAATATACATTTTTTGTTGTTGTTTTAAATGTCAAAACTGTCATCATCAAGACAGTATGGTATTGGCACAAAAACAGACACATAGATCAATGGAATAGAATAGAGAACCCAGAACTGGGCCCACAAATGTATGGCCAATTAATTTTTGACAAAGCAGGAAAGAGTATCTGATAGAAAAAAGACTGCCTCTTTAGCAGCTGGTGCTGGGAGAACTGGACAGCAACAAGTGGAAGAATGAAACTAGACCACTTTCTTACACCATACACAAAAATCAACTCAAAATGGCTGAAGGACCTGAATGTGAGACAGGTAACCATCAAAACCCTCAAGGAAAAAGTAGGAAACAACCTCCTTGACCTCAACCACAGCAATTTCCTACTTGACACATCCCCAAAGGCAAGGGAAATGAAAGCAAAAATGAATTCTTGGGACCTCATCAAGGGAAAAAGCTTCTGCACTGCAAAGGAAACAATCAAGAAAACTAATAGGCAACTGACAGAATGGGAAAAGATAGTTGCAAATGACATATCAGATAAAGGGCTAGTATCCAAAATCTGCAAGGAACGCACCAAACTCCACACTCAAAAAACAACTAACCCAGTGAAGAAATGGGCAGAAGACATAAACAGACACTTCTCCAAAGAGGACATCCAGATGGCCTACAGGCACATGAAACGATGCTCAACATCACTCATCATCAGGGAAACACAAATGAAAACCACACTGAGATACCACCTCACGCCAGTCAGTGTGTCTAAAATGAACAAATCAAGAGACTCTAGATGCTGGCGAGGGTGTGGAGAGATGGGCACCCTCCTACACTGTTGATGGGAATGTAAACTGGTGTAGCCGCTCTGGAAAGCAGTGTGGAGGTTCCTCAAAAACTATCCATAGAACTCCCTTATGACCCAGCAATAGCACTGCTAGGGATTTACCCAAGGGATACAGAAGTGCTGATGCATAGGGGCACAGGTACCCCAATGTTCATAGCAGCACTGTCAATAATAGCTAAAACATGGAAAGAGCCTAAATGTCCATCACCTGAAGAGTGGCTCAAGAAGATGTGGTGTGTATACACAATGGAGTATTACATGGCAATGAGAAAGAATGAAATCTGGCCATTTGTAGGAAAGTGGATGGACCTCGAGGGTGTCATGCTAAGCGAAATGTCAGGCAGAGGAGGACAGATACCATATGTTTGCACTCATAGGTCTAACAGGAGAACAGGAGAAACCTAATGGAGGACCAGGGGGAGGGGAAGAGGGAAAGAGAGTTGGGGAGAGAGAGGGACGGAAAACCTGAGAGACTATTGAATACTGAAAACGAACTGAGAGTTAAAGGGGAAGGGGGAAGGGGAAAAAGAGGTGGTGGTAATGGAGGAGGGCACTTGTGGGGAAGAGCACTGGGTGTTGTATGGATACCAATTTGACAATAAACTATTCAAAAAAATGTCGATGTTCAAGAAGTTGTACCCATTGTCTTTAGTCCATGTGGACCAGAGAATTTAATATTTGTTTGCTGTCAAATCATATTACCCTACTTAATTCACCACTTACAATGACCTTACTTTGGGTTTTATTCATCTTATAGTTTGGGGTGTAACTTATGCCTCTTAATGGTTCTCAAAATAAAAGGAGAGATGTCAATTGCAAAGAAATCTACCCAGAAATAGGTTACCTTCCAAATCTCATCATTTTACAGGATTTTTTATGTCAATACCCGGGGTTCATTGTCTCGCTACTTCAACGAATGAAGAGGTGGACACAAAATGAGCAGCAGGCTAATGTTTATTAGGGTATGACATTATAAAAGTAGAATATTATGAAAGCTCTCTTTACAGAGAGGAGACATTTGAAAGTGAATGCCCAGGGCTATAGGCATGGGTACTTGTTTTATAGGGTTCTGATCACCTCCCTTCCCTTCCCCTTATTTCTTCTCAGGTCCCATCATTTTTGGCTTGACAGCTCTAGGTGCTGGGTTGTCCACTCATGATTGGCTCAATTCCATTGTGTGAGGAGTCAGACTGGTCATACTGTCCCTCATATAACATAAGTTTTATGGTTTACTTTTTTTAGTTAGGTATTTTGATTGTCAAATTCCTGAGGGGAACCTGAGGGGGGAGTAGGTGGTATCTGTTACATTCTTAAGAAGGACGTTATGTTCAAGGGGGTTTGCTTTAGTTAGACATTCCCAGAATTGTTCCAAAATAATGTGTTTTTCCCCACCCAGGGACCTCAGCTCCTAATCTTTCCCTCTCTCCCTATGCCTATTTTATCCTATCTTTTCGTATCATAAGAAGGCCAAGAAGGAAAAGAATGTTCTATTTGGGGTACCAGTGATGGGGTTTGGAAGTGGTAGGGGTCCAGAGCTGACGGCCAAGAAAGAATTCTTGAGACGTCTTTGGTGCAAAAAGGTGATATTATTAAAGCACAGGGACAAGATCCATGAACAGAAAGAGTTGCACTGAGGTTGTGAAGAGTGATTATATACCTTCAGGTTGGGAGGGTGTTAGGGATAGCATAAGTTTCTAAGGTATTTTGGAAACAAGGTTTCCAGGACCTTGAGGGGCTAGCTGCTATTAGGAAAAGGTCATTTATTACTTACTATTTAGTAAAAACTCAGTCAGGGGACCCTTCAAATGTATATCAGTGGACCATATGCTTGGAGGATGGTTGTAAACATATATCTTGGGGGGGTAGAGATAAAGGAAGATTCCAAAAGAATTTTTATATGTTAAAGTAGATTTATAGGATCGTGGGGGGGGAGGTGTCAAAATAATGTTAAGCTAAGATTGCCTTTTTCCCTGAGCAAAGTATCATCATTGAAGCAGCTGAGTTCCTAGAGGAATGTTACTCTGCCTGTTTCAAGGACTTGTCAATAGGCAGTAAGGAAATTTAATTTTTTACTTGCCTTTGTTTCTCACATCATCAGCAACCTCCCTTAGAGAAAGAGAAGGTGACATTAGCTTAAAGGGGTTTTGATTTCTTGAGAGGAATTAGACAGGCAAGGGGATGACTGTAACACTTGTGGTCAAACTCAAATATGGGTTTCAATCCCAGTATTTCCATGTATTCACAAACTGTGACCTTGATTAAGTGCTTTACCCTCTATGAACCTAGGCTTTAGAGATAAAATATTCATCCTTTTTTGGAGTTGGCAGGATAAGCTAGCTTTGGCACCTTCAACCAAAATCAGTTCTTTTCAAAGCTCTCATAAGGAGATAAGCATTTACACATGTTAGAGGCCATTGTCTCAGGAGAGTCCTTGCCTTGCTATTAGTGGTTTAGCCATTCTGGATCTCTTGGTGGCAGTATGGAGGATATAGAGTTGTTTTTCCATTTTAACATTTCAAAAAATTCTGTCATCAAATAAGGGTTAATCCTAGAAATATTTAAACTGGTAAAAGGAACCCATAACCAGCCCAGGAATAACAAATGCCTGTGAATGGTTGCTGTTCATCATCATGTGAATTTCACCCAGCCTTTGTCATTGGCTTAACATTAGGATTTGTCTAAGGATTCTGTCCCTGTCAATTACCCACTTAGTAACAAGAACCTACCTATTGATGGGGTCAATCTTCAGGGGCCTTTACCTGAGCAGGGAGTTTTCAAAATTAGTATCTTTGATGGGTTTTCTCATTGCCTCATCTCCCCACCCCCACAAACAAACTGACCAAACAGCTGTTTGTCTTTTATTTGGCCGCCTCCAATACTATTTAAAAGAGCACTAGAGGCATTCAGTTCCATGGCAGCTAATTAATTTGTACCTGCTATCTATGAGTCATATACACTTGGAAGTTGTTTACCACCTAGTAAAGGAGGCAGATAAGAAAGAGAAAATTGCAACATACTTGCTTGCCAATGGTGTCAATCAAGAAGAAAATGGGCTGTGATAGCCCTGAAGGAGAGGTCATCTAAAGTGAATCTCAAAGGATAAATAGACATTTTTTAGATCCAGGAGGAAGGAGATATTCTAAGCAGAAGGAGTGGCATATAACAACATGGTACAGCCAGAAAACGTAATCAAGAGTGTCAAAGGTCATCAGAGCCTGGATGGAGCCTCCTGTAGAGGTAACAATAACAGCAGATCTTTCTAATGCAATATTTCCAGGATAACATGCTAAAGCAATTTTGCTCTAGGCAACTTCCCTCTAAGGTGGCTACTATTTTTGTATGTGGAAAAACTGAATCCCAGAGAAATTAGGTTACTAACACTGTTGCACAGCTGATTGGTAGTGTTAGGATTCAAACCTAGATCAGCTTCAGAGTCCAAGCTGTGCATTGGGATTGGAAACAGGCATCAAGTTGCAATTTTGAAGAGTTGGCCCTATCCTGTAAGTGATAGGAAACCCCTGAAGAGAATTTAAGCAAGGAGAGGACTAGGGATTAGAGCATTGGTGATTATAGGCTCCACTCTGATGAGACTGATGGTGATTTCAGGGAAATCCCTTTCTTTCTTTGGAGGTCTTTGTTTTCTTTTTCTTTTTGTTTTTGTTTTGGGGTGTGTGTGTGTGTGTGTGTGTGTGTGTGTGTGTGTGTGTGTGTGTGTGATTTCATCTATAACTTGAGGACAGTGATAAAGAGCTAATTTAAAGTATCTCTTCCAGCCCTTCAAGTATTTTTTGCTTTCAAATTAGGGGTGGGGAAAGTGGCTAGATTCCTGATTGGTGAAGCTGGTACACACTTATCTATGTGCTTTGTTGTTTTTGTATGTGCTTTTATACATGCTGTATTTCTTGCCTGGAATGCTCTCTTGCTTCTCTCCTGTCTTTCCAAATACTTTCTAACTATATATGCCCACCCTCCTTGTCTTAACGCCTACAGTGCTACTTAGCTGTATCTCACTTCAGCCTCTAATTATATGCTAACTTTTATTCTTTGCTACTTGCTTCTTTTACAGTCCTTTGTTCTCATATATATTCTGACTCTCCTTTTTTCCTATTATTTAGTTTCCCTTACCCCCTATATCACCTAACACAGTCTTGGAACTGTGTTACAAGTTGGTTACAAGAGGGTCTTGGAGAAAATCTTTTAAATCATTTTCTTTCTGTTTTGGCAGTGTATGTGAGCACAGCAAAGAGAACCTTATGACCCCCTCCAACATGGGGGTGATCTTTGGGCCCACTCTGATGAGAGCTCAGGAGGACACTGTTGCTGCCATGATGAACATCAAATTCCAGAACATAGTGGTGGAAATCCTAATTGAGCACTTTGTCAAGGTATGCATTCCCTCCCTGTTCTCACCATCACTTCTCTAAGCATGTGACACTTTCCCCTACCCACCTTTTAGAGTTGTGTCTCCATCCTTGGCTCAAGTTGATAATGGAAGGAGATTCCATTATGACACAATGGTATTTAATATCATTTCTCACACTGTGAAATTCATTCATTTAGAAAATATTGCTCAATTCTATAATTATTTTATTATTAGGCACCAGGCTAGAAGATATAGAAGAAGAAAACAAACTATTCGTGCCTTTATGGAGTTAACAGTATAAAATGGAGATGGCCATATAAACAAATAAAAATGATATATATAAAAGTGGTGTATGTACAGTGAAACCATAAAGAAAGAAATACTTACATTTATTTAAACCTCATTTCATTTCAAAACATTTAAGGAGGTATATTTTATATGGCATATAAAATATGAGGTACTGTACATAATAATTAGGTCAAATGGAAAAGGAAAAATAAGGATAGAGACAGAAAATGAGCCCAGGAATGACGCTAGACAAGAAATATTTATTGACAAGTCATGTACACTTGTTACAGATGGCCCTTTATCTACCTCTAAGCTTTCTAGCAGCCAATGCCAACATAGCAAAACATAATTCAATAAAAACTTTTATTCAGGTAGGGGTAGCTAAGGAAACAACCCACATGGCATCCACAGTTCAAATCCAAGCTCTTCCACTTACTGGCTATATTTGGTGGGAAAGAGGTTAGGCTTCTAAGACTCCACATACAAATACAGTGGCTCCAACAAAAGAGATACTTATTATTTGACTGTGGAATAGTTCAGTGATGTGTTTCAGGGATGGTATGGTGACTTGACAGGAGTAGGAACACAGTTTCTTTCTTTCTTGTTGTTCTGCCATCTCTAAGATACTGCTTCTTCTACATGGCTAAATACCTTCTATGTTATATCAGTTGAGAAGTTTGAAAGAAAGTTAAGTGAAAGATGCAGCCCTTTCCATTAAGATTATTACCTGGAAGCCCCATATATTACTTTTCTTTATGTACCATTTCAGAATGTAATCCCCTGGTCACTTCTGCCTATAAGAGAATTAGAGAATTGTAGTTTTTATTTGGGACACTCATGTGCCAAGATAAGACTTTCGTTCTTTTACTAATAGAAAGATGATAGAATATATATTGGATAATAGCTGGCATTCTCTGTTATATTATCTCTGTTACATCAAACGACATAACTTCTCTGATAGTCATGTTTTCAACTAAAATGTGAAGATGATAAAAAACCTGTACTGTGTGACAGTCACATGTTCAAGGCCATTTAGCTAATAACAGAGCTGGCATTTTGTTTTTTTTTTTTTATAGTTTATTGTTAAGTGGAATTCCATATAACACCCAGTGCTCTTCCCCACAAGTGCCCTCCTCCATGACCCTCACTCCACTTCCCCTTTCCCCCTCCCCTTTCAGCCCCCAGTTGTTTTCAGTATTCAAGAGAATTTCATGATTTGCCTCCCTCCATCTCCCCAACTCTTTTCTCCCCCTTTCCCTTCCCATGGTCTTTTTTTAGGTTTCTCATGTTGGACCTATGAGTGAAATCATATGGTACCTGTCCTCCGCCTGACCTATTTCACTTAGCATGACACCCTCGAGGTCCATCCACTTTGCTACGAATGGTCATATTTTATTCTTTCTCAGTGCCATGTAGTATTCCGTTGTATATATAAGCCATATCTTCATGATCCATTCATCAGTTGATGGACCTTTAGGCTCTTTACATGATTTGGCTAGTGTTGACAGTGCTGCTATGAACATTGCAGTGCATGTGCCCCTATGCATCAGCACCTCTGTATCCCTTGGGTAAATGCCCAGAAGTGCTATTGTTGGGTCATAGGGGAGTTCTAATGATAGTTTTTGGAGGAATCTCCACACTGTTTTCCAGAGTGGCTGTACCAGATTACATTCCCACCAACAGTGTAGGAGGGTGCGCGTTTCTCCACATCCTTGCCAGCGTCTATAGTCTCTTGATTTGTTCATTTTAGCCACTCTGACTGGCATGAGGTGGTATCTCAGTGTGGTTTTGATTTGTATTTCCCTGACGATGAGTGACGCTGAGCATTGTTTCATGTGTCTGTTGACCATCTGGATGTCCTCTTTGGAGAAGTGCCTATTCATGTCTCCTGCCCATTTTTCCACTGGAATATTAATTTTTCTGGTGTGGAATATGGTGTGTTCCTTGTAGATTTTGGATACTAGCCCTCTATCCGATATGCCATTTGCAACCTCTTTTCCTATTCTGTCAGTTGCCTATTAGTTTTCTTTATTATTTCCTTAGCCATGGAGAAGCATTTTATCTTGATGAGGTCCCAATAATTCATTTTTACTCTTCATTCCCTTGCCTTAAGGAATATGTCAATTGCTGCAGTTGAGGTCAAGGAAACTGTTTCCTGCTTTCTCCTCTAGGGTTTTGATGGCTTCCTTTCTCATATTCAGGTCCTTCATCCATTTTGAGGTTATTTTTGTGTATGGTGAAAGAAAGTGGTCTAGTTTCATTCTGCTCCATGTTGCTGTCCAGTTCTCCCAGCACCACCTGCTAAAGAGGCAGTCCTGTTTCCATCAGATGCTCTTTCCTGCTTTGTCAAGGATTAATTGGCCGTACACTTGTAGGTCCAGTTCTGGGTTCTCTATTCTATTGCATTGGTCTATGTGTCTTTTTTTGTGCCAATACATTAGTGTCTTGGTGATTATAGCTTTGTAGTAGAGGCTAAAGTCTGGGATTGTGGTGCATCCTGTTTTGGTGTTCTTCTTCAATATTACCTTGGCTATTCAGGTTTGTGTGTGTGTGTGTGTGTGTGTGTGTGTGTGTGTGTGTGTGATTCCATACGAATTTTATGATCATTTGTTCTAGCTTTGTGAAGAATGCTGGTGCAACTTTCATTGGGATTGCTTTGAATGTGTAGATTGTTTTGGGTAATAATGACATTTTAACAATGTTTTTTCTTCTGATCCATGAGCATGGAATGTTTTTCCATTTCTTTGTGTCTTCTTCAATTTCTTTCATACGTTTTCTATAGTTTTCATTATACAGGTCTTTTACATCTTTGGTTAGGTTCTTCCTAGGTATTTTATGGTTTTTCATGCAATAGTGAATGGGATAAGTTTCTTCCTTTCTTTTTCTGTTGCTTGATTATTTGTGTATAAAAATGCAACAAATTTCTGTACATTGATTTTGTACCCTGCGACTTTGGTGAGTTCATGGATCAGTTCTAGAAGGCTTCTGCTGGGGTCAATTGGGTTTCCCATGTAGAGTATCATGTCATCTGTGAAAAGTAAAAGTTTGACTTTATCTTTGCCAATTCTGATGTCTTTTATTTCCTTTTGTTATCTGATTGCTGCTACCCGACTTCCAGCATGATGTTAAACAACAGTGGTGAGAGTGGACATCCTTCTTCTGTCCCTGACTTCAGGGGAAGTGCTCTCAGTTTTCCCCCATTGAGGATGATATTAGCTGTGGGCTCTTCATAAATGGCTTTTATGATGTTAATGTAAGTTCCTTTTATCCCGACCTCCTCAAGGGTTTTTAGTAAGAAAAGGAATCTGTATTTTTTTCAAATGCTTTTTCTGCGTCTATTGACAAAATTATATGGTTTTTATATTTTCTTTTGTTAACATGATATATCACATTGATGGATTTGCCAATATTGAACCAGCCCTATATCCCAGGAATGAATCCCACTTGATCATGGTGGATAATTCTTTTTATATGCTGTGAATTTGATTTGCTAGTATCTTGTTAAGAATTTTTGCATCTGTATCCATTAAGAATATTGGCCTGTAGTTTTCTTTTATTGTTGGGTCTCTCTCTGGTTTGGGAGTCAAAATGATGCTGGCTTCATTTAATGAGTTCAGAAGTTTTCCTTCTATTTTTCTTTTTTGGAATAGCTTGAGGAGAATCGGTATTAACTCAGGATTAAATGTCTGGTAGAATTCCCATGGCAAGCCATCTGGCCCTGGCCTCTTATTCCTTGGGATGTTTTTGATAACGGATTTGATATCTTCACTAATTATGGGTCTGTTCAGATTTTCTATCTCTTTTAGTGCATGTGTGTTTAGGAATTTGTCGATTTTTTCTAAATTGTCCAGTTTGCTGGCATATAATTTTTCATAGTAATCTTGGATGATTGCTTGTATTTCTGAGAGATTGGTTGTAATAGGTCCATATTCATTCATGATTTTATCTATTTGGGTGTTCTCTCTTTTCTTTCTGGGGAGCCTGGCTAGAGGTTTATCAATTTTGCTTATTTTTTCAAAAAATCAACTTTTGGGTCCATTGATCTTTTCAACGTTTTTTGTTTTTAGTTTTTTGTTTTTTGGATACCATATTCTTTATTTATGCCCTGTTCTTTATTATTTCTATTCCTCTTCTGGGTTTGAGGTGCTCTTGCTGCTCCCCTTCTAGTTCCCATAGGTGCTCTGTTAGATTTTGAATTTGTGCTTTTTCCAGATTGTTGAAATAGGTCTGGATTGCAATGTACTTTCCTCTTAGAACTGCCTTTCCTGTGTCCCAGAATTTGGATTGTTGTATTTTCTTTTTCATTTGTTTCCATATAATTTTAAATTTCTTCTCTAATTGCCTGCTGGGCCCAATCATTCTTTAGTAGGGTGGTTTTTATCCTCCACATTTTTGGAGGTTTTCCAGACTTTTTCCTATGATTGATTTCAAGCTTTATAGCATTGTGAACTGAAAGTGTTCACGGTATGATCTCAATTTGTTTTTACTTATGGAGGGCTGCTTTATGCCCCAGTATGTGATCTATCTTGGATAATGTGCCATGTGCACTCGAGAAGAAAGTGAATTTCCTAACTTCAGGATGCAGAGTTCTAAATATATCAATTCCATCTGTTCCATTGTGTCGTTCAGGTCCATTGTTTCTTTACTGATTTTCTGTAAAGGTGACATATCCATTGCTGTAAATAATAGAGTATCAAAATCCCCTTCAATAAGCAATTCTTATCAATAAGATTGTTCCTGTTTGTGATTCTTTTAAGTATTTTGGTGCTCCCTAATACAGTGCATAGATGTACATAATTGTTAGCTCTTCTAGGAGAGACTCTGGATTTATTATATAATGTCCCTCATCTTTTGCTACTGCCTTTACTTTAAAGTCCCGTTTGTCTATTATAAGTATGGCTACTCCGTCTTTCTTTTTACTTCCAGTCGCATGATAGGTATTTTTCCATCCCCTTACTTTTTTTTTATACATGAATTTTTTTATATTAAACCTGTTTTTCAGTATTATTTAATGTGTATTTTTTTAAATAATAGTTTATTGTCAAATTGGTTTCCACATAACACCCAGTGCTTCTCCCCACAGGTGCCCCCCCCTCCATGAACAACACCACCTACCCCCTTCACACTCGCCTTTCAGCCCTCGGTTAGTTTTCATTATTCAAGAGTCTCTCATGATTTGTGTCCCTCTCTCTCCCCAACTCTCTTTCCCCCATCCCCTCCCTATGGACCTATGTTAAGTTTCTCCTGTTAGACCTATGAGTGCAAACATATGGTATCTGTCCTTCTCTGCCTGACTTATTTCACTTAGCATGACACCCTCAAGGTCCATCTACTTTTGAACAAATGGCCAGATTTCATTATTTCTCATTGCCATATAGTACTCCATTGAGTATGTATACCACATCTTCTTGATCCATTCATCAGGAGATGGACATTTAGGCTCCTTTCATGATTTGACTATTGTAGAATGTGTCGCTATGAACATTGGGGTGCATGTGCTCCTACGCATCAGCATTTCTGTCTCCTTTGGGTAAATCCCTAGCTTTGCTATTGATGGGTCATAGAGGAGTTCTATTGATAGTTTTTTGAGGAGCCTTCACACATTTTTCCAGACCGGCTGCACCAGTTCACATTCCCACCAATAGTGTAGGAGGGTGCCTGTTTCTCAACATTTTAGCCTGCATCTATAGTCTCTTGATTTGTTCATTGTACCCACTCTGTCTGGTGTGAGGTGGTATCTCAGTGTGATTTTAATTTGTATTTCCCTGATATGAGTGACACTGGGCATCGTTTCATGTGCCTGTTGGCCATCTGGATGTCCTCTTTGGAGAAGTGTCTATTCAGGTCTTCTGCCCATTTCTTCCCTGGATTATTTGTTTTTAGGGTATGGAGTTTAGTGAGTTTTTTTGTAGATTTTGGATACTAGCCCATTATCCGATATGCCATTTGCAAGTATCTTTTGCCATTCTGTCAGTTGCCTACAAGTTTTTTTTAACTGTTTCCTTTGCAGTGCAGAAGCTTTTTATCTTGATGATGTCACAATAGTTCATTTTTGTTCTGGATTCCCTTGCCTTTGGGGATGTATCGAGTAGGAAATTGCTGCGGTTGAGGTCAAGGAGGCTGATTCCTGCATTCTCCTCTAAGGTTTTGATGGTTTCCTGTATCATATTTATGTCATTTATCCATTTTGAGTTTATTTTTGTGAATGGTGTAAGAAAGTGGTCTAGAGTCATTCTTCTGCATGTTGCTGTCCAGCTCTCCCAACACCATCAGTTGAAGAGGCTGTCTTTTACCGGTTGGATACTCTTTCTTGTTTTGTCAAGGATTAATTGGCCATGCACTTGTGGGTTCAGTTCTGGGCTCTCTATTCTAATCCATTGGTCCATGTGTCTGTTTTTGTGCCAATACTATAGTGTCTTGATAATGACAGCTTTGTAGTAGAGGCTAAAGTCTGGGATTTTGATGCCTCCCCTTTTGGTTTTCTTCTTCAATATTACTTTGGTTATTCAGGGTTTTTTTGCGGTTCCATACGAATTTTAAAATAGTTTGTTCTAGCTTTGGGAAGAATGCTGGTGCAACTTTGATGGGGATTGCATTGAATGTGTAAATTGCTTTGAGTAATAATGACATATTAACAATGTTTATTCTTTCGATCCCTGAGCAGAGAATGTTTTTCCATTTCTTTGTTCTTCTTTAATTTCCTTCATAAGTCTTCTATAGTTTTCAGCATACAGGTCTTTTACATCTTTGCTTAGATTTATTCCCAGGTATTTTATGGTTTTTTCTGAATGGGATCATGGTGAATGGGATCAGTTTTATGATTTCTCTTTCTGTTGCTTCATTTTTGGTGTATAAGAATGCAACCAATTTTTGTACGTTGATTTTGTACCGTGCAACATTACTGAATTAATTGATCAGTTTTAGAAGGCTTCTGGTGTAATCGATCAGGTTTTCCATGTAGAGTATCATGTCCTCTGCGAAAAGTGAAATTTTGACTTCTTTGCTGATTCTGATGCACTTTATTTCCTTTTGTTGTCTTATTGCTGATGTTAGGACTTCCAACAATATGTTAAACAAGAGTGGTGAGAGTGGACATCCCTGTCGTGTCCCTGATTTCAGGGGGAAAGCTCTCAGTTTTTCCCCATTGAGGATAACATTAGCTGTGGGCTTTTCATGAATGGCTTTTATGATGTTACAATAAGTTCCTTCTATCCCGACTTTCTCGAGGATTTTTTTAAGAAGGGATGTTGTATTTTGTCACATGTATTTGATGTATATCAACAGAATCATAGGGTTTTTATCCTTTCTTTTGTTAATGTGATGGATCACATTGATGGATTTGTGAATATTTAACCAGCCTTGTAACCCAGGAATGATTCCCACTTGATCATAATGGATAATTCTTTTTATATGCTATTGAATTCGATTTGTTAGAATCTTGTTGAGTATTTTTGCATCCTTACTCATTAAGGATATTGACCTGTAGTTCTCTTATTTTTTGGGGTCTCTGTCTGACTTAGGAATGACAATGATATGTGCTTTGTAAAATGAGTCCAGAAGTCTTCCTTCCATTTCTATTTTTTGGAATAGCTTGAGAAGGATCAGTGTTAACTCTGCTTTAAATGTCTGGTAGAATTGCCCTGGGAATCCATCCGGCCCTGGACTTTTATTCTTTGGGAGATTTTTGACAAGTGATTCAATTTCTTCACTGGTTATGGGTCTCTTCAGATTTTTTATTTCTTCCCATTTAAACTTTGGTAGTGGATGTGCATTTAGGAATTTGTCCATTTCTTCTAGATTGTCCAGTTTGTTGGCATATATTTTTTCATAGTAATCTCTGATGATTGCTTGTATTTCTGACTGATCTGTTGTAAAAGATCCATTTTCCTTCGTGATTTTGTCTATTTGAGTGTTCTCCCTTTTCTTTCTGAGAAGCCTAGCTAGAGGATTATCAATTTTGCTTATGTTTTCAAAATCCAACTCTTGGATTTGTTCATCTTTTAATTGTTTTTATGTTTTCTATCTTGTTCAATTATGCCCTGATCTTTATTATTTCTCTTCTTCTGCTGGGTTTGGGGTGCTCTTGCTGCTCCCCTTCTAGTGTCCTTAGGTGGTTTGTTAGATTTTGACTTTGCGCTTTTTCTAGTTTGTTGAAATAGGCCTGGATTCCAATGAACTTTCCTCTCAGGAATGCCTTTGCTGCGTCCCACAGAGTTTGGATTGCTGTATTTTCATTTTCATTTGTTTCCATATATTTTTAAATTTCCTCTGCAATTGCCTAGTTGGTCCAGTCATTATTCAGTAGGGCAGTTTTTTGATTGCCACAGTTTTGGAGTTTTCCAAACTTCTTCCTGTGGTTGATTTCAAGTTTCATAGCATTGTGATCTGAAAATGTACATGGTATGATCTCAATTCTTTTGTATTTATGGAGTGCTATTTTATGACATAGTATGTGATCAATCTTGGAGAATGTGCCATGTGCACTCGAGAAGAAAGTGAATTCCCTAGCTTCAAGACGCAGAGTTTTAAATATATCTATTAATTCCATCTGTTCCAGTGTGCTATTCCGGTCCATTGTTTCTTTAGTGATTTTTTTGTCCAGTTGACGTATCCATTGTTGTAAGTGGGTATTAATGTCCCATGCAGTTAGCACATTTTTATCAATAAGACTGCTTCTGTTTGTGATTAGTTGTTTTATGTATTTGGGAGCTCCGAATTCGGTGCGTAGATGTGTATAATTGTTAGCTCTTCCTGATATAGGGACCCTGTAATTATTATGTAATGTCCTTCTTCATCTTTTGTTACTGCCTTTACTTTAAAGTCCAATTTGTCCATAATAAGTATGGCTACTCAGGCTTTCTTATGGCATCCAGTCACATGGTAGATATTTGTCCATCCCCTTACTTTCAATCTGGAGGTGTCTTCAGGTCTAAGGTGAGTCTCTTGTAGGCAGTAAATGGATGGATTTTGGCTTTTGGTCCATTCTGCTACCCTGTGTTGTTTGACTGGAGCATTCTGTACATTGAGATTCAGTGTTATTATTGAAAAATGTGGGTTTAGATTCATTGTGTTCCCTGTAGAGTGCATGTTTGTAGTGATATCTCTGGTACCTTTATTTCTTGCTACATTTCCCTCATAGAGTCCCTCTAAAGATTTCTTGTAGGGCTGGTTTTCTGGTGATGAATTCTCTCAGCTTTTGTTTATTTGGGAAAATCTGTATCTCTCCTTCTATTTTGAATGACAGGCTCGCTGGATAAAGAATTCTTGGTTGCATATTTTTCCTTTTCATCACATTGAAGGTTTCCTGCCATTCCTTTCTGGCCTGCCAAGTTTCAGTAGATAGGTCTGTAACCACTCTGATAGGTTTCCCTTTGTATGTTAAGGCCCTTTTATCCCTAGCTGCTTTCAGAATTCTCTCTTTGTCTTTATATTTTGCCAGTTTCACTAAGATATGTCATGCTAAAGGTCGGTTTATGTTACGTCTTAGGGGAGTTCGGTATGCCTCTTGAATTTCATTGTCTTTCTCTTTCCCTAGATTGGGGAAATTTTCGTGTATAATTTGGTCTAATACCCCTTTGGGACTTTTTCTCTTTCTTCCTCTTCAGGAACTCCTATGATACAGATATTGTTGTGTTTGATTGTATCACTCAGATCTCTTATTCTCTTTCCATCCTCCTGTGTCAATTTCTATCTCTTTTTCTTGGCTTCTTCTTTTGCTATAACCTTATCTTCTAATTCACCTATTCTTTTTTCTGCTTCTTCAATCAGTGCATTGGCAGCCTCTATCTTATTAGTCATCTCATTTATAGCCCTTTTTTTTTTAACTTTTCAGAGCTATTTTGAAGGTTCCTAGTCTTTGTATCTATATCTTCTCTGAGAGCTTCTATGCTTTTTTCAAGCCCAGTGATTAATTTTATGATAATCGTTCTAAATTCTTGTTGAGTTATGTTGCTTGTGTTTGTTTTGAGCAGTTCTGTCGCTGTGAATTCTTACTGGAGTTTCTTTAGTGGAGAATTCTTTTGTTTCGTCATTTTGGCTAGCTTTCTGTCCCTTATCAGTTTTAAAAGCTCTTTCTTCACTATGCGCCTGTTAGTATGGCTCTATTAAAGGAGGCTCTGTGACTGTCCAGGGCTTGTCATTTCAGGAGATGTTCTTTTAATGGTGTCTCTCAGTTTCTGTTGTTGTGCTTGTATTTACTATATTTCCTTACTCAGTGATAATTGAGACTTTCCACTATGTGGGCTTTGGCCTATTTTTTGAGGTAGCCCTGAAAAGGAACACAGACAAAAACACAGGGAACACAAGCACACAAATGCGCTGACAAATCTGGTAAACAAGCAAACCAAATGGGAAAGGGAAAAAGGGAGCAGGAATGAAAAGAGAGGACAGGAAAGGAGAAAGAAAAGAAAACAAAAACAAACAAACAAACAAACAAACAAAAATCAGGGACACAGAGACAGCCAGGGATAAAGGATAGTCTGAGAGCATAAAACCTGTGGAGGATAAAGATAAGAATGAAATAAGCAAAAAATATCTGGATGGTAAGCGTTGATCTAATAAGAGCAGTGTTAAATGTTGGTCTTTTTCAAACTCCAGGGGGAAAGGGGAGAGAAGGATAAAATAGGAAAATAGAAAAGAAAAACAAGGGAAAACTTATGGAAGCTTAAAAAATAAAAATAATTAGCATAGAAAAATTAGAAAAAAATTAAAAAATAGAAGGAAAAGAAGAATCCAGCTGTCCAGCATGGATAGACATGGTTCAATGTATGTGTGTCAGGTCTCTGGTTCCTCGAAACTAACAGGCAACCGACAGAATGGGAAAAGATAGTGGCAAATGGCATATCAGATAAAGGGCTAGTATCCAAAATCTACAAGGAGCTCACTAAACTCCATTCCCAAAAAACTAATAATCCAGTGAAGAAATGGGCAGAAGACCTGAATAGACACTTCTCCAAAGAGGACATCCAGATGGCCAACAGGCACATGAAACAATACTCAGCATCACTTATCATAAGGGAAATAGAAATCAAAACCACACTGAGATACCACCTCACACCAGTAATAGTGGCTAAAATGAACAAATCAAGAGACTATAGATGCTGGCGAGGGTGCGGAGAGACGGGCACCTTCCTGCACTGTTGGTGGGAATGTAAACTGGTGCAGCCGCTCTGGAAAACAGTGTGGAGGTTCCTCAAAAAACTATCAGTACAACTCCCCTATGACCCAGCAATAGCCCTGCTAGGGATTTACCCAAGGGATAAGGAAGTGCTGATGCATAGGAGCACATGTAACCCAATGTTCATAGTAGCACTTTGTACAATAGCCAAATCATGGAAAGAGACTAAATGTCTATTACCTGATGAATGGATCAAGAAGATGTGGTATATATATATATATACAAGGGAGTGCTGTATGGCAATGAGGAAGAATGAAATATGGCCATTTGTAGCAAAGTGGATGGGCCTCGATGGTGTCATGCTAAGTGAAATAAGTCAGGTAGAGAAGGACAGATACCATATGTTTCCACTCATAGGTCTAACAGGAGAAATCTAACAGAGGACCATAGGGAGAAGAAGGGGGAAAGAGACCTGGGGAGAGAGAGGGACACAAATCATGAGAGACTATTGAATACTGAAAAGGATCCATGGACTGAAGAGGGAGGGGGAGTGAGGGAAGGGGGTGATGGTCATGGTGGGGGTCACTTGTGGGGAGAAGCACTGGGTATTATATGGAATCCAATTTGAAAATAAACTATTAAAAAATAAAGCCCAAATTTCATTTACTGATTAATTGACTAATTGAAATTCATTCAACCAATATGTATTGAGTAACTAGTATTTGCCAGGTATTATTTATTTTTTATTTTTTAAGTTTATTTAATTTATTTATTTAGAGAGTAAACACATGCAAGTGAGGGAGAGGCAGAGAGAGAAGGGGAGGTGGAATCCCAGGCAAGCCCTATGCTGTCAGCATAGAGCCCGACATGGAGCTTGAATTCATGATCTATGAAATCATGACCTGAGCCAAAATCAAGAATTGGATGTTTAACCAACTGAGCCACCTAAGCACCCCTGCCAGGTACTATTTTAGTCCTTGGAGATACAACCCTCATGGGATTTACATTCTAAAAGAAGTAGAAATACAGTATTCAAAATAAGTAAAATACATAGTATGTTAGATGATAATGGGCATTCAGAAGAATAGTAAAGCAGACAAGGGGATTAGGAAGATTTGGCAAGTGGTTTTCCAATTTTAAATACTGGATGACCTCACTGAGAATACAGCTTTTGAGCAGCGATCCGTAGGAAATAAAGGACTGATAATCATTCATATATCTGAGGGAAAAGCATTTTAGGCTGAGGAAATGGTAAGCATATTACCTCTGAGGAAGAAGTTTGCCTATAATGTTTAAAGTACAGAAAGGAGGCCTGATTAGCTAGAAAGGATTAACAACTAGAACAACAACAACAACAACAACAACAAAAACCCCAAGAAGATGGATTCAGAGGATTCAGAAAGAAAATAGATGGGGAAAGCTGAGTAGCTTCCATAGGTCCTTAGAATCGGAAGCACTTTGTGACTTTGCTGTATCTGAGTAAGATAGAAGGAAATTTTTGACCAGAGAAGTAACAAAATTTGACTTATGTTTAAAAGGACTATTCTGGGTAATGTATGGATATAAGGGTAGAAGGAAGAAAACTAATTAGGAAGCTGTTTCAGTATTACAATTTAAAAAAAGGGTTGTATCTTGGGGCGCCTGCATGGCTTAGTCAGTTAAGTGTCTGCCTTCAGCTCAGGTCATGATCTCATGGTTTGTGAGTTCGAACCCTGTGTTGGGCTCTGTGCTGACAGCTCAGAGCCTGGAGCCTCCTTCAGATTCTGTGTCTCCCCCTCTCTCTGCCCTTCCCATGCTCATGCTCTGTCTCTCACTGTCTCTGAATAATAAAAGTGTCAAAAAAATTTTTTAAATGGTTGTACTTGCATGAGGGCAATAATACTGGAGAAAGCAAGAAGTGGTCAGATTCGAAAAATAATTTGAAGTCAGAGCCAACAGGATTTGCTGACAAATCACATGTGAAATGTACGAGAAAGAGAGGAGTCATGGGTGACTTCAAGTTTTTCTTTCTTCTAATATGAGCATTAGAAGGATGAAGTTGCCATTTACTGAGATACATAATGGTGAGGGAGAGGAGGAGCTCAGTTTAGGATGAGTTAAGATAGATATGCCTGTGAAACATCTGAGGTCAGAGAAGAAGACAGGTTTAGAGTAAAAGAGTTGATCTCAACCACATAGAGATGGTGTTTAAGGCAATGTGAGTGAATATTCTTGCCTAAGGAATATCTGTAGTGGGAGAATAAAGGTTAGATGAAGAATTGAAATCTAAGGAGTACCAATGTTTGAAGTGCCAATAGAAGGAATTACAAAACAGATTGAGAAGGAATTGTCAGTGACAGAACTAGGAGATAGGGGAGCCACAGACCACTGGAAAGGAGAGAATCTCAGGAAGGAAAGAATGGACTGCAGTCCCAATTTATCAAGACATGTCATGTAGGACAAGCACTGAAAAGTATCTACTGCTATAAATGTTAATTTTTTTAAATATAAGCTAAAGACTCACATGACAAAAAATACCATATAGAAAGAATAACACACACACACATTATATATATAAAATCAATCACAAGAATACTCTGAAATAATGTAGGGAAGAAGGCAGATCAGACTGGCTAGGAACCTTAGGATCTGAGGAATGACATGACCTTGAGTCACCTGGATTTTGTTTTTGCCTCATATCCTCCAGATTCAGTAATGTAGAAGCTGAAAACCAACAGGGGCAGTCAAAAAAAAAAAAAAAAAGGTATCAACGAAAGCGTACTCTCTCTAGCCAAAGGACCTGGAAAGGGACAGCCGCACAACACAGCAACATTTTAGATAATAACATCTCTATTTCAGCAAAATAGCATAGAAAAATTGTGGCCCAACTCCCATCCCTTCCAGCAAAGACTGAGCAGGGAAGCTAGTCTTCTACATTTGCCAGTCTGTAACAAAACACTTGAGCCTCCCTCCCTCCCCAAACTCCATGTGGTAGTGTCAAGAAGGCCAAGAGAGGAACCAGAATTTCATTCTCACCTGGTGGTAATGAGACACCTTCCCACACTCCCAATGGTGTCAGTGGGGAACACATGAAGCACCTGTATAGCCATGCCTATTTGGCACTGGAGTAGCATCAGAGGAGACCTTGTAGAAATACAGAACTTTAACCACCACTCAATGGAAATACAGCTACCAAACTGTAGTGTCAGTGTAGAGGAGACCAGTTCGGGAAGAATAATGAGATGCCCCTCCCCCTCCAGCCAGAGAGGTATCAGCAGCGGCCGAAGTGAAAAGTCTGAACTCATACCTATCAGTAATAAGAAGCTCTTCCCTTCCATTGGGATGTCAATAGAGGCCAAGTGGAAAATCTGGACTTTTACTCTGTTGTGATAATGAGGCAGTGCTCCTCCTCCCCTATAGTGCCAGTGTTAGAGGAGGCTGGTTAAAACAGAAGATACAAGTAAGAACAAGAGTCACATAATACTCAAAATCTGCAGGCTTCAGTTGAAAATCATTTGTCAAAATAATACCAAGAACCAGGAAGATCACAACAGGAATGAGAAAAATCATCAATGGATATAAGCCTCAGGATGACATAGATGCTAATTATCTGACAAGAATTTTAAAGCAGCCATTATAAAAACGCTCTCATGAACCATTAGGAATACATTGGAAAGAAAAAATGTAGAGATTGTTAGCAAAGTAATAAAAAGTTTCTGCAAAGAAATACAGATTCAGCAAATAGAGGATATAAAAATGGTATAAAAGATATAAAAAAGAACCAAGTGAAAATTATAGAACTGAAAAATACAATAAGCGATACTTTAAAATCCGGGGGATGGGGGGAGGTGGTGGTAATGGAGGAGGGCACTTGTGGGGAAGAGCACTGGGTGTTACATGGAAACCAATTTGACAATAAACTATTTAAAAAAACAGACAAAAAGAACAATATATTCATTATAAGAATCACAGAACGAGAAGAGAATGAGAAAAGGAAAGAAAATATTTTTAAAACCATAATGGCTTAAAACTTCCCAAACATGAGAAAGGATATCATGAGGAATGGATATCAGAATAATGATGCCCAAAGATCCCAAATAGATTGAACCCCAAAACAGTTACAGGGAGACATAATAATAGTCAAAAGTCAAAGGCAAAGAACTTTGAAAGCAGCAAGAGTAACACCTCACATACAAGCGACCTCCTCTCTTATGACTATGGACAGATTTCTCAACAGAAACTTTTCAGCCAGGAAAGAGTGGGGTGATATATTCAAACTATTGAAGGAGAAACAAAAACTGTCAACTAACTATAGTAGAGCTGACAAGGCAGTCTTCCAGAAATGAATGAGACGTAAAGTCTTACTCAAACTAACAGAAGGAAAAGAAGTTCATCATCACGACACCCAAGTTACAAGAAATACTAAAGGTAGTTCTTCAAGGAGAAATAAAATGCTAACTGACATCAAAAAACATATGAATGTATAGAGAACTAACTGGTAATGGTAAATATACAGTCAAAATCTGATTCTCTAATATTGTAATTGTATTCTCAAGTGTTTAATTCATTTACGACTCTAACTTAAAAGTTAAAAAATAAACATTTAAAATAGCCCCCAAAAATCCAATGGATAGGCTTAACAATAGAATGGGGAAGACAGGGGTAAGAAACTAAGGGGTGTATGAGTGGCTCAGTTGGTTAAGTGTCTGATTCTTCTCCTGATTTTTCAACTCAGGTCATGATCTCATTCATGGTCATAAGAGTGAGCTCCACATCAGGCTCCATGCCCAATGTGGAGATTCATTCACTCACTCTCTCTCTCTCTCTCTCTCTCTCTCTCTCTCTCTCTCTCTCTCTTTCTCTCTTTCTCTCTCTGAAAGTGAGAGAAAGAAAGAATCTGAACTGTTACAATAACAGAATCCAAACAACAAAAGACTAAGGTTAGAGCAACAGAAGACTAAGAGAATAGTTAGCCAGCAGTACTATCATTAAAAAACAAGGAGCTCACTAAACTCCATACACGAAAAATGAATAATCCAGTGAAGAAATGGGCAGAAGACCTGAATAGACACTTCTCCAAAGAGGATATCCAGATGGCCAACAGGCACATGAAACGATGCTCAGTGTCACTCATCATCAGGGAAATTCAAATCAAAACCACACTGAGATACCACCTCACACCAGTCAGAGTGGCTAAAATGAACAAATCAAAAGACTATAGATGCTGGCAAGGGTGTGGAGAGACGGGCACCCTCCTACACTGTGGGTGGCAATGTAAACTGGTGCAGCCGTTGTGGAAAACAGTGTGGAGGTTCCTCAAAAAACTATCCATA